>VZSE01015169.1:392412-695673 GCA_013398275.1 Promerops cafer
CCGTTCTTGTTTTTGGGTTCAAAGTTTCCTTGGTTTTTTTTTTTTTTTTTAACTGAAAATGTAACTATAATTGTTGTGCATTAATTCAGTAGTTTAGTCAGAAGTCATTCATGTGAGTGAATGAATTACAATGACACCAGTATCTCAGAGAGATGAAATTCATTTGCTAAAGCAGTTGCAGAAAATGGACATAAGAATAACATGAATAAAATGAAGTTAACACTTCAATGAAGACTTTTCCCAATACTGAGCTCTATAGGACACAATCACTGTCAAGACTTCTCAGATAATGGAATCCAGTTGCTTGAAAATTAATTATCTAAATATACAAACCCTCCTATTGAAATGGTGCAAGAAACAAACAGGAAGAGTACATCTTTTATTTGCAGAACACAATATTCATTCTGTACTATATTGCAATTATTTTAGTAGCCAATTAAAAGA
Source organism: Promerops cafer (assembly GCA_013398275.1). Classification (NCBI taxonomy): domain Eukaryota; kingdom Metazoa; phylum Chordata; class Aves; order Passeriformes; family Nectariniidae; genus Promerops; species Promerops cafer. Next base: position 392,857 of record VZSE01015169.1, read on the forward strand.
AATTACAGGATTATGTAAGGTGAAGTAAAGCACTGCAGCATCAGGGTTAAATCATTTATCTAGTCAGAGCTACAAAGCTCATGGCTTAGACGAGAGAAATGACTTGTACTGTTCAGAACAGACACATGACGTACCACCCAGCTCTGGCAGACAGCCATATGAAAAACTAATTTTAGAAGCTTCATTTTGGCATACTGCCTGCTTTCCTGGGTAGAGGAGGGTGTTGGACTAGTGAGTGGTGTTAAAAGAAACACAAGAACTCTTATCTTCTGCCAGCAGGTAAGATGCTAATAGTTCTTCCTGATACGTTTTTGCAAACCAAAGCAGCTGCCTCCGAAGGTTAGCTTTAAAAGGAGGCCAATCCAAAGGCCAGTAACTTATCAGCAGCAGGTCTGCTTTCAGTGATCACTGACGAGGGCCTTGAGCTATTACCCATCAACAGAACATCCAGAAGAACACAAGACTTGCAAGAGCAGGTAAAAGATTCATTGCTACATTATTGGTGTTGTACGTTTTTATTTGAGAAAGAAACACACAATCATAGAGATAATAAGAATGTGAGATAAAAATCCTGCAGTGAACATTCTGAACTGAAATACACTATCAACAAAATACTAAGTTAATACACAAACAGTCATAAAATAAGAAACAAGCTGTATTGCAACTATAAAAAGAAAGTAATTTGTTACACACTGCATATTTGATGTCTGTGAGCACAATACTTAACACATTCCTGAAAACACGTAATTCAAAGCACAATACATGATTGTCATCTAAGTCCTCCAACTTCATTTCCCTGAATATGACATCTTTTTCGTAGACTTGAGCCAAAATGGCATTTCAAATTCCTTGCCAACTCATATTGAAAAGTGTTTTGAAGGATATGTAAGTGAATAAAACTTATTTCTTACTATGAAATAGCAGACTTAAACTCATATTTTGTGGGCCAGACTGCTTATCCATTCATCTGCTTTATTTTAAACCTCTCTGAATACTCAGTATAATCTATTATATGCATTTAGTTGTCGACATTTTCCTCTGTTTTACAGCAAAGTAAAAAACGGGTGATATTTATAAAAATGTGTGATAGATTATGGCTTTACAAACATGAAGTTCTTTTTTTTAAAATTACTGAACTACAGAGAGATGTAGTTCCATTTGCATTATGGCCAACTGAGAAGGAAGCAATCAGCAAATGCATTCAGCATAAATAATACTTGTTTATATAATTTTATAGTTCTCAGACTGTTCCTGGAAAATATAGTGATCATGAGCTCTAGAAACCACTGACTCTCTTGGCAGTGCTAATTGGAAACAAAACACCATTATCTATCATTAGCATGCATTACTTTCAAGCAACATGAAGTGTAATTTACTTAAAGTACATGCACCCACCTGAAAGCAGGATGCAACACATTTTATAAAGCAGACAGGATTAACTCATTACCAACTTCTCAGCTTTTACTTGCACTATACTTTAACACCAGATTTCTGAAACATAGAGGTCTTGGTGTACTATGATTTACACTTTAGTAACCTTCTACAGGTAGCACTCATGGAAAAATTGATATACACAAGGGTACGTATCTTACAAGCAGTTTAATTTGGTTTGTACATGAGAAACTCTGATGTTACTTTTCTCTATAAGAAATATTTATAACACAGATATATGACCCTGTCCTAATTCCTATTCTGTGGTCAAGGAGATTAATAATACGTATACTGGAAATCTTCACAATCTTTACCTATTTATGCTTAATTTTTTTAACTTTTCATTTTAGTTAATATTTTGGAACACGTTCATTTTAAAGATCTGAAATCAAAGCTTCCATGAACTGTGATCTGTTCTCTTCATGCTGATAAAGCTGGATCAGTTTCCAAAAAAATCCCAAAACCCAAACCAGCACAAGATGCTCGTTTTTGAGAGATAAGGGTCCTTTAGTGCTTTCCAAACTGTATTATCTAGGGCTCCTATGATATGACAAAGGCTCAAATACAGAGACTGTATCTAAATGGGAACCTTTCAAGCCAACAAAGACTTTTAACCTTTCGTTAACTGGGACTTTTTCAAACTGATATTAGTGCAAAAAAATGAATTCCAGTTTGACTGTGTCAACACCCATGGGAAACCACACAGCTTTTTGCTCAGAAGCCTGTAGGGAATAGCGCTTTAAAGTGGTTTAGGCTGAGAACCACAAACAAAAGTGTTAAGATTGAAGCCACAAAAGCTTGACTCTTGGGTCAACAAGCTACCCAAGGGAAGTGTGATGTTCACCACTCAGAGGTCACTGGGGTTAGGTACAGGAAAACATGACATTAATGAATAGATGCATTAGCCTTTGACCAATCTCTTCCTGCACCTGCAGGAAGCTGCTGGCAAGAGACCCTGGCTTATCAACATTACCATCTGGCTCCCTGGCTGCTCTTACAGCTGCAGTAATACATGGCAGCAGAACACTGCAAGAACTGAAGAACAGAAGTACTTCTTGTTCCCTTGTGCTCTTTGGTTGTGTGTGGTTTTTTGTTTTTTTTTCTTCAAGTGTGGTTGGAGACATACAATGGGCTCTCTAAAGCCAAAGCAGAAAGGTACAAGAGGGAGTTCATCTTCTTCTAACATTGCTAACGAGTGAATCTGTACAGAAGCATGTTCTGCAGTCTACCCTAAAAGATTCTAAGAAACGGAAAGTCTTTGAGTAAGACCTGTTAATTTAGATTTAGCAGATCATATTTTCCTGTAAAAACATTTTTTTTCTTTCCTAATGGTACTTTTTAACTGGAAGAGTACTTATTAGTATAATATAAGAATATTTTATTGGGAAATGTTTGGGAAGGAGCTGGCCAATTTAGAGGCTTTTGATAAATCATTAGAATTATAACTCTGCCATTAGATAATAATTAGGCTTCTTTTGTGAAATACATGAATTGATTCAAACTAGAGATTCAGCCGATGCCAGTGAAGTTCCACAGCTCAGACTCATAATGAAATAGGCTAAAAACTTGTACTCTAGCCTTTGAAGAAGTAAAAATAATTTGAGATACTTCCATCTTTGTGTTGCAGTACTCAACAATGTGAGAGTGAACCAATATTGTGGTTTGGGATTGGAACCCTCTGGGGAGGGATTCCCAGCCTTTGACAGTTTGCAATCAGCATCTATACATGGGTACAGATAAATGAGCCTTTATCACTCCTTAAGAGATATATGCCAGTCAGGGTTACCTTTAGACAAGATTCTTGAGTCAAGCTAATGGCCAGAATAGCTCACAAGGACCCCTAGAAGTGGGATTTAGTATTTTAGAGGTGGGATTAAACATTTTAGACAAATCTCTTTTTCACATCCTCAAATAGATCATTTAAACTCTTGGTCTGTATAAAATTATCTCCTTCTTTCCCTATATAATTTCTGTCCAGTAATTGTTGTCATTCCCAACTTCCAACATCAATAACTGGTACAATCAAATATTCAGTTCCTGTGCTGACAGGATCCAGTCTAATGTTACTGCAGTTGTTTTATGTAAGACTGTGTTTGTAAGGCTTCTCCCTCCTACATGAGGGAGGGAGCCAGCAGGATTTAACACACAGTTGGCCATGAAAGAAAAGCTGTGTACACAAAGCAGTATACTTCTACCTGGAAGAGAGGTGAGCTAGATTGGCATTCACATGAATTATAAAGTATGAAATTTTTACAAAATAATATCTCATCGTGGAAATGTGTGAATCAAGAAATAATCCTTCTAGGAATCTGAAACTTTCTGGAACATTTTTTTCTCAATAGAGCATTGTATCTATAAGGAAGATGACAAATCTTTTGAATATAGGAACTTACAGGATTCAGTCTTAAATCACAAATATAGTCCTTTGCTCAATACTTCTTTAGAACTAATGGAATAACATGGTGAACATTTTAGTGGATAAAGTCTCCCTTTTCCTGAAAGCTCAATTTTGATTGCATCCAATATTTTTAACAGAGGAGAATATCTCCATTACCACACTCCTGGATTTATTTAGTACCTTACAACATGCCTGAAGTTAAACAAGATTCAACTGTCTCCAGCATTTTTTTATGTTTGATTTTATGCTACTGAAAATATGAATTTGAAACTATTATAAACAATGGAGGCAGTAAAGTTATACAAGCACAGGATTAGAGAGCCAACATAATTGCAAGATGACTTCGGGTTCTGAACTTTTTGTAAAATATGAAATAGAAAACAATCTGCCATTTAATTTCACATGGCAATTTCTATTTATCTATTCTACAGTCCACTGTCATTTTCTATAGATACAGAATTATGACTAACTATTCCAGAATATAATACCAAATTCCTGCAGACACAGTATTTGCAAAGGGAATGATACAGCATTTTAGGAATCCTACATAGTTTTAGAGGAAAAACTTTTCTCTAGTTCAGAGTAGTGAAATTTGATTCAACTTTGCTCATCAAATCAAATAAATGAGAAGTGGCATTTGAAAACAGTTTCTGATGATGAATGCCATAAGTAGATTGCTGTGAAGATACATAAAATGTCATATTCTAGGCTTCCTGCCTTGATTGATTTCAACAGATTCGAAATAAAATACAGGGAAATCTTAATTTATGGACAGGCAGATATAAGCACATAGCCAAAATGAAATATGACAAAATATAAATACAATGCACAGTGCTTAAAAAGTGAAAGAGTGAGTAGTAGAGAAAATAATAACGAATATCTAAGTTTGCAAAGAATCAGTGTAACTGTTCTACCCATTGCAGCCTGGACTATATTTATGTGTCTATGTATTTTACTTCATAGTAATATTTTGAAAGTGAGACAGAAGTGTGCAAACTTCTGATTATATCACCAAAATATTTAACTATGTGATAATCTACTAATTCAATTAATGATTATTCGCAGTCTTGTCTAACCGATGTTTTCAAACTAAAGACAAAATTCTTTCATTTAACTATGTTCACAACTAATCTGCTGGAATTTTTCACAAAGCAAGTAGTTGAAAAAAGTGGGACTTCTGAATAGAGTTCAACAAGGAACATGTACACCCAGCTGAACCTTATACTGCTGTCTTTACAAGTGTGCTAGTCTGTTACTTTACTTGCACCACTGCTTTCAGAAACTCATCTTTGGAAACAGATGTACATACAGTACCTTGGTATCTGGAGGTCAAGCAAGGATAACCAGGATGAACTGGAGCTCAGGCAAATATATCCTGCTGATGCAAATAATTCTTGCAGATACAATGGGATAAAATACACTTCCTAAGTCATTTTGCAGCATGGCTTTGCACTGATGTGATTGTACTGTAAGCCACATAAGTGACATGGACTGAACTGTGGTCCACCCTGAATATCAGATCAGAAATAAGTAAGTGATCCCTAAAGCTCCTGTACTAGCAGCCAACACTGCAGAAAAAAGAAACTATAAACACAAGCTTTAGAATAGATAACATGAACTTTGCAATAGAAACAATAACCAGGGAAAACAGTTCCTTTTCAAAGTCAATAACTTGTCCCATATTCAACCTCAGTGGCTGAATATGCTCTTGAAATTTTCTGTGGGTATGAGTAATTAGAAGAATGTAGCACCTATTAGAGGCTACAAACAGATAGTTACTGGGATAAAACTACATTGATATGGTCATAGTATCTCTTGTCCATAGCAGCAGAGTGGACACAGGCAGAATTTTTGTCCTTTTGCTTGTGTTGCTAGTATTGAGAAACAGATGACCAACAGGACTTTGCACATCACAGCGCAGCTTTAGGTATTATTGTACCTTTTGAATTAAACACAATTCAGTGAGGCGAAAGACATCAGTCAACTTGAATTTCTCTATTACTGCACCTTTTTTTCTTCTTCAGACCTCTAAGATAATTCCATTTAAAAAATTATCGAACACAATCTTCAAATCTTGCAAGAACTACTTAGAATTTATTCCAGATATACTAATGCCATCTTTCTTTATGTTAAAGCTTAGATTCTGTGCTATCATTAACATCTTAGAGGGGAAATTCAGAGATGACATGGCCTGTAATATGCAATTCTGCATCAGAAACAGAAGATTGATTATTTGCTCAGCAGATGCAGGATGGGTTTGAAGTGTGAGTTTGACAGACCAAAAAGAAGTTCTTAGGCCAAAATGATCAGCATACCAGCATGAAATGTCTGTCCAGAGGACTGCTTCCTAAAGCATTACATAACTTATTTGCAAGATTAAAAGTAAATATTTTGCCAAGAATTGCTTCAAGGTCCTAAAACTGGGTTACTGTTATTATTATTAGTAAGGCTGGGTGCAGGCAAGCATGAGAAATGCTTTTTACCTATGTCATCTTGCAGTCAAAGCAATGACGACAACATGCCATCAGAAGGCCTGTACTGCTGTGGGATGGAATCTGTAACAGCAATGTTGTGCACTATTTTCATCTGTCTTTTATCACTGAATTATTTATTCCTCTTGTCAGTAAGTTATGGGTTTCCTGATATTTACAAGTCTATTTACAGCCTAAGGTGGGAGTCATAAGCTCTTCTTTCTTTAGACAGCACACACTCGGCAACCCATTTTGCTGCTGAACTATGTTTGTGACAAAAGCCATACAGAAAAAAGGCAGAATAAAAAGCCAGGCAACCAGACCTGAAAGCCATTCCCAATATACCATCTACCTATTCATAAAAACCAGAATGGATCGATGGATGACTGTTCATGCCAGGCATTGTGGAATAGGGAAATAACAGCAAACTCAAATTTTAAGCTTCATCAGAAAATCACTGGCTTCCTTTGCTCTTCTTTGTTAGGCACCACTATTTACACCATGTATGGCTGGATAAGTTGGGCACAAGTGAATTAAAGAGAATATACCCTTCCTGGTTCATCCCGTGACTGGCCAGTCAGTCCCAGGTTTACCTGGTATCTCTTTTGGCTGTGAGACATGGTGTCTTTGAAATGAAACTGTTGGTGCTGGCAGAGACACAAAAGCCAGTGGAGATGACTGCAGATGTGGCAGCAGAGCTGAAGATGGCTCTGGCCATCAAGATTCATCAGCAAATGATCCATTTCCACCAAATTATTCTGCTGGTCTTGGCTGAGAAGTCTGGCCACACTTTGCATGTGGGACAGTCTGATCCCTAACAACCTCTGAGTAACCAAAGAGGCTGATCTTCTACATCTCCTCACAAAACTTTGCATCCTTTTCTTCTGGTCATCTAGTGATCTCAGCCCATGAATCCTGGACAGTGGTGATATTCAAGAGATTTAGAAGTTCCTGGTAAGAAAACCAAAAAGTGTGTTACATTTTGAAAGCTAATAGGATTCTCCTACATGTACTGCGTTACAGCTGAGTTGGAAATTAACACTTCTACCATGTTGCATATTATGTCTATATTTTTAAATAAAGTTGTCAGACTAGAGGTTTGGGAGGTAAATCTAGCTGGCACAAAGATTTTGAGTGTCCTCTGCCTTACTTTCAATTACACAGAGAGTAGTGTATGAACTTAACAACTACTGAATATCTCTTTTTGTGTGGACAGGCAGATATTCTTGTTAATGAGATCCATCTTCACATTATATGGAAAGGAGGGGAAAAGAGAGGAAAACAAGGTTTCATCAAGAAATTCAAATTACAGTGCAATATTGCCCATGGGAAGTATGTCAGATCTGGTATCTTCTCCTGCCCACTGATATGGTTGTTTCCTTCCTCTTTTTGGTATTGGACAAAGCATTCATTGTAATTACCTTAAAAACTGTATTTTGACAACTGTATAAAAAAATTTCTAAAATGAGTAGGATTTCTAAATGTCCTCAGAAAATGTGTAGTCTTTCACAGAATCCTGCAAATAATGCTTACAGACTGAGTTGCGAAGGACAGACAATTAATTTAAATCTGTCCTGAGGTTCTATCTTGTGTTCTGGGTTGTCATTATGGGACAGGAATATAAGGAGGGAAAAAGTGGCTTTACAAATACATCTTCTGCTATTTAAAGGAAGACTTATCTCCATGCAATATAGACTGTCATAACCCATAATTCTCTTATTTTTAAAATAAGCCTCCCCAACTTAATAAGGTACAGGTGGCACTTACCATAGTGAGAGTCCTGCTTTTCTCTTTCTTCAAGTTGCTTCTTTGCTCCATTTCAAAGTGTGCTTGAGATGCCTATTAGCTTGTTCAGGCACGCAGACTTACTGTGGGTTTCATTCCAGCCTGATGCTGAGACTCTGTCATGACCTCTTCCACAGGTGACCCCATCCCCCTAGTTTCAGCCTAAAAGTCAGACTGCTCTCATGAAGGACAGACAGAGCTTTTTGTCTGGAGAAGTTCATTAGAGATGTCCATTAGAGGAGGATCTATACCAAGTGTATTGTTGGACCTGCAACACCATCACTGACTTTTAGTACAAATTTTTAGATAATTATGCACTGAAGTACAGCATCTGAATGGTCTTGGGGATTGGTACTTGTGGTGCTCCTTCTACTAAACCCTAATCCTATGTTGTAGCACTGTGCATGTTGATACTGTGCTCGTTTTCTTAGCTTGAAAAATTCTAAATCAGACCTCTTGGACAACAAAGGACTAAGGCCCCCTAAACAAAGTATATATGGGCAGAAAGACTCTGGCAAATGGGAAGTAGATACAGGATATGGAAGACAAAGGCAGGGGTAACAAGGGTGCTGGCAGGCTGCCCAAACTCTACACTCTGTGCGTGGGGTGAGCGGGGAAACAAGGCGTGGCTTACTATGAGCTCTGCTCTAAAGCACACCAAAGTCAGCCTGAGCTCAGAACATCCACCCTGTCTGTTCATGACCCTCCACCCCAACATGTTCTTCTTTTTGAAGCAATGAACAGAGTAAGGCTTGGCCAACATGCACAGCAAGACAGACAGTCAGACAAAAGTATGTACCATCTCTAAGAATTTCCACATTGATTCCCTAATAAGCCATAAAAAGTAATGGGAAACTCTGCCCTTAACATGAACAGAAATCTTGGTACTCTGCATTAAGCCACTAACTACAATTGCTTCTCATCTCATGCTTTAGAATTTCAGTCAATCCCTGCAGAGGGAAGCAATAATAATTTTCTGGCTGAGCACAGACACTGTTGGCAAAGTTTTTGTTATTTTTTTTCCTTTAAATGACACATCAGATGAGATGAGTAAGTACTTTGGAGCAGTACTACTTATCTTCTTTGTTAGGTGTGCACATGATATGTCTCATATAACTGGAGTATACTATTAAGCAAGATCTGATACTTGGAGAAAACATTTTGGAATACGCATCTAACCAAGTATTTTGGGCACCCTATTTCATTGTATTGTATTTTTTTTTTTATTATTTTTTTGCTCAGTAACCGGGCATTTCTATGAAGCTAAATGGCCAATAAGGTGCAGAAATACAAATCGTGTATTTAATGGTCCTTTTGTTCTTTAAATCTGTGAAATGAGAAGCATGTAGCTCTGAAAGTGCTCTCTTTGAAATCAATAGGCTACTTGAGGCATTAAGTGCCACTCAACACGGGTAAGTATGACCACATGTCCTGCCATATATTTCAAAAGGAAATGTTTTTGTTGCAGATTTTAAACAGATTAGGTATCCTGGAGGTAGCTCAAATTAGTAGGAAACGTATCTGATGACACAACTTAATAGCTGTTTAATTGACTAAATTATGTGACTATAAATTTTCTTTCTTGTATCAAATTATCACTACTAGTTCTAGCTGCATTATAATACACTCCTCATCAAGTTGATATATTTGTCATTCAGTTGCCTGGGACATCAACTTGCAAAGAAATTACAGGTTAATTCAGATAATATAAAGCAATGTCATAGCAAGAGATTTCCAACTAATTATTGTTTTTACATCAGAAGCAATATCTCCTGTGACAATTCACTTTTGTAGCAAAAGATGAGCTGAATTTTTTTAAAAAAATTTGATGTACAAAAATACCTACTACACAATGACATGATGAGCACAGCTAGCAATCAATAACACTATATACACTTTAATAAGTGTTAAAGTATACTTGATGGGGTTCACATTTAGGTGTGAAAAATCCTTTTAAATATACTTCACTGGATATAAAAATACTTATAAAGTATTTTTTATCCAATGAAGTATCACTCACTACAGCAGTTCTGGAGCTGAACATAATTCTGACAGGCATTTACACCAGTAAAGCATTCAGTGAAAAAGATGGCTAAACAAAAAAAACAAGTTTAAAGTCCTCTGGCCTTGGGAGTGTAGAACTCTGTAGGTATACATCACTTTCTTGCTCAGTGAGAATCACACTAACTCAATTAAAATCTGTGTCTTTTCTTGTTAAAATTTCATTTGCCTTTCCATAACCTTACAAGTACTTTTAGCAATGCATAAGAGCACTTTCTGAATAACTGGCTGAAGGACCCTTTTATTCTTTAGCTTAAATGTGAAAAAGATGCCATTCCACATTTAATAAACATGCACTGACTGTCAAGTTAATGGATGAGTGTGTGAGGTGTATGTATATAAAAAAGGGATTATTTTTGTACCCTCATCTTATTGACACAAATCAATATAAGATATGAATGTAGCCTTTTCCTATTATTCCACATCACAAGGACAAAAAATAAATTTCCAAACTTACCAATTCTGAGAGTTGCTTAGAAAATAACTGGTTGAAAACAGATAGTTTCAACCTTACTGCTGGCATGTAATTCCCTTCCGTAGTTTACCTTGATGCTGGATGCCAACCAGAAACAGGTTGCCATCACAAATATTTTTAAAATTTCTTTCTGGTTTTTCTCAAAACATTGTAAAAACCGTAAATATGAGATGCCCTTCACAACTTATCACCAGGAAAGGACAAAAAAAGGGCACAAACAAGTTCAGAATAACATCAAATAAGAAAATTATGTAATCGCTTATTAAAAAAATACACTTAATTTGCACCAATTTTAAAAGCATAGCTGCTTACATTTTTGCTTTATCTGAATCTCTGTATATAAATTCTGTCTGCCATTATTACTTTTTGATAGCTTTCTAAAGTATTCCGAGATTTTGTAAAATTTAATGTGGAAATTAAACCAGGAAATTTACATGAAAAACTAAGATAAAAAAGTGTACTTTGGAGAAATAATGTAAAAGCACCAATGCTTACCTTTGTGTTTGGGTGGCATAACTGTTATCATATGCCTCATAGCTTGGATCATCATATTCACCCCCATATCCATCATCGTATCCCTAAGGGGAAAATAGAACACCACAGCTTAGAGGAGTGATAAATCAAAGCATATTATCAAGCTGTAAAAATAAATTGCATCAACAAGTGCATGTCATGTTTGCCCATGATAATGTGAAACACGCAGCCGACTGAAGAGAACTGTGAATTGTGAAGAGCAACCTGTACATTGCAAGAGTAAAGAAATCAGTCCCTCATTTAAGAACTCAGCTTATTCACTGATACACTGTGGTGCATTGTCCAAACCACAGTGCTTCAGTGGGATCTGTGTAGAATACAGATGAATGATAATAAAACCAACAATTTCCGAGCAGTTTGCTTCATAAATGATTCCATAAATACCAACAGGTGAAATGAACAAATGGCAGGTCAAAGATATTGACTGTTCTACACTATTAAGAATGGTGTTGTGATAAAATCTTAATATTCAGTCTATTAAAAAAATGCAAACCAACAAAAAACCACACAGCAACCTATGAGAAACAATATTTGTCAAGCAAGTTATGGCATATGACATTTTTAAATAATGCAGAGTAAGCCCCTTTGCTTTCACTGAGCATCCTACTCTTTTTAAAGGCAAGCTTCTCTGTGACACATTAACCAACACTTTAGTACAGGTTCCTCCCATCTAACTTAAGGTTCTCACTTAAGAGCTCAGACAGATGCTCAGTTCACCTAAGACAGAGAGATGCGAGTGATTTCAGAAGGTGAAATGATGCCTGAATGCCTGATACCTGAAAATTCGAATGCCTGAATTTTCCACTGAGGGAGTCATCCACTGTAGCTGTATCTGAACCAAAGAATGTTCAGGAACCACACAATAAATAAATACAATCCAAGGGATGACTTTTGATTTGCTCTTTTCATATGACAGGACAACAGAGTCGGTGAGAAATGCTGTATGGAAACTCTTTTTTAAAATTTCTCTATGACCTTTGGGAGCCAGTATTTGTAGTTAAATTGCAATGAAACATTTTGTTGTCAAAAGAAAACCTTTCTGTTAAGGGAAATGCTAAAGGAAATAGTAGACTTAAAAAACTATGACTTGATATTAATTACAGCAAAAGGCAATTTTTCCCCCACAAGCTACGCAAAATTTAGTCAGGTTGGGGGAGAAGGGACAGCATGAGGCAGCTCCAAAATAACAGCAGTCTGGTAAACAATCACTCTAGTACACTATCATAACCACCCAAAGTACAGTTAGTTTGGCACTTCATTATTTCTGCTAATTAAACTCCCCAGTGGTATTAAACAAGACTTCTCTGGCATTCCTAAATTCAAGAAAACATTCTATGGAGAAGGCATTCCTTTATGTTTCCTTAGGTCAAGCATGTTAAATCTGCCTGTTCCTCTGGGCTACCCAGCAGTGAGGGTAAATGTGTACTCCAGGTAGGAGTTTCATCCCCGTGTGCTCTAAGTCCTGAAGAAAGGACAGGACTCTGCATGGTGAATTCACTGTGCCAGCTCTAGTAATGTAAAGCCTTTCTGGGCAGAAGGGACTGTCCATTTTTGAACTGGGAATGGCCTCTCTCAGAATCTGAACTCCACACAAACCCCATCATCTTCCATTTTGGGTGGTAGTGCACCATTTTGACTTGTCTACATTAATGTCAACTGATAGCAAAAAGTACAGCTAAAAACATATCCCTGCAGATGACAGTGATATATTTAACATTACATAGCTAAATACACAATCTTGCTTCTGGGCACAGGATGAGAGAAACAATGCACCCCAGGAACCAGATGTTAGTCACACTGATTAGTATGCTGTTGGGTGGGATCCTGCTACTGCAAAGATGAGGGTGACAGGAGTTCGTATACAAAGTCAAATAGCTAGAGGACAGACATTTCAGCCTGCTTGCCCAACCATCTGAGAGAACAGGAAAGGCAACAATTACAAATTAGCTCTCTCAGTTTCGTGATGCCTGAGGTGGATCAACGTTCAGCATCGGCAGGGCAGAGAACACTTGTTAATATTTGACACCTCTGTGGGTTCCTGTTACAGACTTTAACAGCCTCCCTCAAGGCTCAGAGCAGCTCAATACAGTGCATTTGGTTCAAGTGGAATGGTTGGAAAATGAAGTAAAAAAGCACAACGTACCTCTAATAAACAAAAAATTATTTTCTGGATAATGTTGTTTTATTTATGTCAGTCTGTATGAAAATTATCTTCTAATCCTACAGGTGAAGTCTCTGTGTAAGTAACATATCAGCATTTATTGAAAGTTTAATATGATGTATTGTACCCAGGCACCCACCACACCTTTAGGTATCTAGAACTGAGACCCAAAATAGCTCCTTTTACATCCTTGAAATGTCTTAAACTCACTGAGCAGTTTTCTCCTCTTTAACCTTCAGATTGCCAGAACCTACAACTTTAATATTTGAAAATATTTCTTGGACAAGCACTTTGAGAGCTGAAGCAGCCAGCTCCCACCTAGGCCCTGCTGAGATCAGAAGTTGTGAGTCTGAGGGTGTCCAAATTCACATATTCTGCTCTGTGTGTGATGAGGATGGTGCTCAAAAAGCAGTTCTGTATAAATGCAGAGACCAGAACCCAGGATGCACTCCTCAAATGCAGTGTAAGTTTTTACTCAGCACTAGAGTCAGCACTTCACGCACTTTCTAGGTCTGTTAGTGCTTCTATAAAAACCAACCAATGAACCAACCAATGAACCAACCAACCAACCAACCAACCAACCAACCAACCAACCAACCAACCAACCTTTTCCTGTGTAGAAGTCATTTTGTCCCACAGTAACTGCCACCACCATTCAGAAGAAAAAGCCTACTACAATGAACAGAGAAATACGCAACGGGGAACTATTAGAAATATTTGAAGTCAAACTGTTGGCCATTTCTAGGCTAGGTTTTTATGCCAGGCGACCTTTATCTCAGGTATTTCTTAATAAAACAACTTTCCAAAACATAAAAAAAACCCCAACAAAACCTCTTTACTTTGTGTCAAGAGAAAGGACAGTGAGTCTTCCAAGGACTAGGATTTGCTCTGGCCCTACAATGATACATCTTGGATGCAAGATAACAGAAATACACATTTGAAGCTGCAGTGGCACTAAGAATGTTTATTAACCATTATGGATGATTTTAAGGACATTTGGTATTGTTCAGAGTTGAAAAATAACAACAAAAAAAGCTGACAAGTAAATATTAAAAATAGAGCTAAATTTAAAAAAAGACTGATTTGAAAATGAGCTTATTTAAGTATTTACCAGTCTCTCCCCACAAAAGGGAAGACTGGAAAAAGTCTTAGGAGAATCTCAGAACAGCATCTGAAATTAGCATTTGCAAGACTCACTTCAGGAGGAAATACTCCCTACTCTACTACTGACAATGAAAATTATAGTCAACGGAAAAAGGGGTGTAGAAACTAAAAGGGACATATTTGAAAAAAGGCTTATATTCTACTACCTGGGAAAAAGTTAAGTACCAATTTGATTCAACACCCAAGACACTATTGAGAAGCATTTATTTAGATTTACTCAAAGCTCTTCTATTTTTAGATGCTGAAAAATATATTAGAAATACAAACCAAATTTTAAGTATCATTAGTTATAAGGGTATAATACTATAACACAATCTGATCTCTTTAAAGATGAATTTCATTCTTCATGTTAAGACCCTGCTTCAAACAGTAACAGCCTGTACTCAAATGCACCAACTTTAAATCACCTCTTCTCTGAATAGGCTTAGAAAATAGAATTTTCACAGCATGCTCTGAAAAATGGTAGGTTTCAACTCTGTGAAACCAAGAAGGAAAATAAATCTAATACTTCTAATGAAAACTGCCCCACTCACAATATTTTATGTATGTCCTTGTAATACATGATAAAATACATTGTAAGAGAGTTGAAACTGATTTGTTTTTTATAGGAAATAGCCCAACTCTTTCTAAAGTAGCAAACTGCAAAATGGCTGGACTTTAAAAAAGAAAAAAAACAAAACCAAAACACAAACAATAAGTCAAAATAAAATGAGTTATGCAACTCAGTATTTTAGTTGGCAAACATGTGAACATGCAGTCAGAGAACCAGAATTGCCCTTCTCATTATCTGCATCCAGCAGTACACAAAACTTAGTCCTGTACATCAGAGAAGGTGAAGCTGTAAGTATCCACCTGTAGTTGTAACTCTTATTGAAAAGCAGTTAAGGGACCTTTGCAGTTTTCAGTATTTTCTTTGCCTTGCTTCTGTGTTGCTGTCTCACTCTCTTTTCTGCTGTGACTGGGCCACATCTGTGCTGACACATCCACATCACCCTAGCTTAGAAAGCTAAAAGCCAGTTGTTTACCACCAAGCTAGCAGTACATACCCATAGGACTCACAGGGTAGAGATAAGAATATTTTTAGAGGATAATTCATACTATTGACACATATTTGAAAACAAGTGAAACTGCTCTTTAAATGAGAACTTTCTTTCCAGTTACTATAAAGGGGGCTCAGGATGGATGTGTTAGATTTAGATAACTGATCTTAAGGCAAGCTAGTTCACAATTTGAAGGAATTTATTGCTCATATTGAGAGCAGTCCTAAGGGAAAGAATTTGGAGGTGCTGGTAATAAGAAGCTCAACATGAGCCAGCAATGTGTGCTTGGAGCCAGAAAGCCACACAAGTCCTGGGCTGCATCAAAAGCAGTGCGGCCAGCGGGGTGACAGAGGGGATTCTGCCCCACCCTTCCATCCCTGTAATACCTTATCTGGAGTACTGCATCCAGCTCTGGCATTCCCAACATAGGAAGGACATGGACCTGTTGGAGTGAGTCCAGGGGGGGGCCACCAAAATTATCTGAGGGCTGGAGCCCTTCTGCTATGAAGACAGGCTGAAAGAGCTGGGGTTTTACATCCTGGAGAAGGGTCTGGGAACACCTTAGAGATCTCCCAGTACCTTAAAGGGGCCCCCAAAAATCCTGGAGAGGGTCTTTTTACAAGGACATGTGAGAGGGCAAGGAAGAATGGCATATTAAGAAGTTGGTAAGGCTCGAGTTGCCCAAAGTAGTGGATGCCCCATCCCTGGAAATGTTCAAGACCCGGCTGGATGGGGCTTTGAGCAACCTGATCTAGCAGGAAGAATCCCTGTCCATGGCAGGGAGTTTGGAACTACATGATGTTTAGGGTCCCTTCCAACCCAAACCATTCTGTGATTCTAAGGTGGGGGGTAGCTCTAAGTAGAGGAACACATTTCAGTGTATTAATTTTATATGATTTAGAAAAACAGCAATTTTATTCTACCAACTACAAAGAGAAGTAAAAATAGTAATTACTTTATATTTGGATTGTTCAGTGTTGAAAACCTTTAGTTAGAGCAGATGAATCTCACTGAGGTACCTGGGAAGTTAGTCTGTTGCTGAGCGAGGATTCCCAAAACTGTAATTTATATTTCGAATCCGAAATTCTGACGAAATTATTCCATTAGTACACATGTCTGTTTTTATAGCTGGCCATGGATTCTTTACCTATACCTACAGCGTCAGAAGAATGAGAAACTAGGTATTATCAGGTTTTTGAAGATGCTATATATATATATACCCTGCACTGGAAGATTTAACAAGCATTTTGAAGATGAACTAAAAAATAAATAGAGTGACACTATATCCATCAAAATTATAATTAGTAGTAATAATAAAAAAAAATGCTGAAATTAAAATGGGAATACAAATCAATTGAAAAATCAGAGCTCTGTGTTAGGGACTTCATAAATGCAATGTATGAACTAGAGTCTACAGTGCTGAGACAACCCAGAGTAGAGAAGTTCTCTAAAGCCCATGATGTTGTCTCAACGCACACGACCTCTTAACAAGACCACTCTTCTTCAAACCAGCAGTGGGAAACACCTACATAAAGGAATGGTAAAACATAAAGAGAGAAAAAATTTACATATGCCCATAGAAATATTGTGGTGGCCTACAGCTGGCCTGTAGGCCTCACAGTATAAACAGTCATGGAGATGTTATAAATTCAAAGCAGAGAACATTCATGTCCTCATGTTTCAATGGTTTAAATAAATCTCATGCGGAACAATTAGGGCAGTAAGAATGAGTGAAACTGAACAAATTTACTACCCAGATAAAGACAGGGCAGAGGACATAAAAGCAGATATGCAGTGGCAAAACAGGCACAGTAAAACAGAATTGCAAGTACTTAAAAAAACCTGCTGTTTATTCTCCTAAATGTAGGTTTAATTTCTTTTCTTTCCTATTTTTTGGTTTTTTTTTTTCAACTAAATGCAAAATGAATGAATAACACTTAAAATACATTTTGGTGTACTGAAAATCAGAACAGAATGAAAATGTAAAGAAAAATCTAATAGAAAAGAGACTTTTCCTACTCCTTTCATATTTGCAAGACTAGAGTACAGTGCAATTTGCTGCTGCAATTTTTATACTCCAGCATTCATCTGATTAACATCCTTCTTCAAATCCTTCTGTTTGCTTTCTTTATGCTCATGAAGCCAGATTAAAACTTCTAATCCATGTGTCAAAGCTCTGTGCAATCAACTGCTGCTTACATCCATTTAACTTCTGGCACTTCCCCCTAACTTTGCTGTCATTGACTCTGAAACCCTCTCCTCTCCCATTTACTTGGGATGATTTTCATATTGCCTCTCCCTATGGAATGGCATCCTAACCAGTGTGACAATCCTTTACTCAGTTCCCACTCCACGGGAATGTCTTGCAGAAATCTCTTTCTTCCAATATCAATAAAACGACCTATTTTAGTAATAAGCAGCAAATGGAGATGAAAAATAATTCAACGTTATCTTCTTTGTGTATCTTCATTAAGATGCATTTTTGCATTTGTCTTTGAGATCCCTAAAGAAAGGGTTTTTTAACTGGTATTTTTACTGATGATGTGTACTGCTTTACATAGTACTTGAGTGATGATATATTACAGTAGCAAGTTGCACTGGTGACATTCTATCACATAAATGTCATTAAAATGAAAGATTTCTTTTTCCTGTGAACTGAAATGAATGGAGTAGAAAGCAGCCTTTGGCTGCCAAGGGAGGATGGGCTGCAATACACCCACTATTGGTTTTAATATCTTTATCATATCTAGTGTTCCTCTTTGCAAAGTTTCCAGCAAAGCAGAAGGTGAACCTCTCGTGCATCCTGATGCTCCCATAGCTGTAGAGAGAGCAATAGATGGAGCTGGCTCTGTCCATGGAGCAGTAAGATTTAGTGAATCAGAGATACAGAAATAATTACAAGTATCTACTAAAAACTGACAACCCTTCTGCCCAAGCTTAATAACTTATTTATGGTTTAAAGCACCTCACTCTGCTTCGACTTGCTAGACACAATGTCACAGATGTTAAATAAACTCTATAATAATATAGGAAATGATATTTCCAGGCCTTGAATGGTTGGGAATTCCAAGAAATTTTACTTTTTATTTTCCAACCCTTGAAAACGGGATAGTCCATCTCAGAACTTTTAAATGTTCAAGTAAGTGCTGTGGTACTAGCAAGGATCAGAAATGCTTTCACAGGGGCTTAACAGGACCTTAAACAGCACTTAATTTTAAACCAGATTTCACTATGATGCATTATTAATGCTGGAAGTAGGCTATTTAAATACAACTCGGCCAAATGCAAGATACTGTGCTCTAGCAAATACATCCTCAAATTTTATAAGCTGCCCATGTCTCCAAACTTACAGAATTCCCTAAAAAAAAAGACGTCTAGGAGTCATGATGATTAACAGCTATACAATTTTACTGCAGCACTAAAGAAAAAAAGCTCCTCAAAAATAGCCTTATATTTTTTATGTCAAGAAAAGAAAATACATAGGTTAATTCTTTGTGCAATCCTATTGTTTTTTGATCCACCTTTATCCTCTATTTAAATATATTTAACCATTAAGGATTCCATGAATTAGTAATACACAACAGTTAACAAACCTTCAAGTGCTCAAAACCCAAGGCAAATAAATCTTTATTTATTTATTAATCCCGAAGCTGGTCTAGATGAGTGTTCAGGCATTCTTAATGTTGGAATCTTTATATCCTAATATTTGGAAGACACCCCATGCCTTTTCCATAAATTATAGCTCTTGCCTAATCAAATTCCAAATTTGAGTTCATCACTTATTTTCTGGAATCTAATTTTATAGAAAAGTATTTCTAAAAATAATTTTGGACAATGAATTTTAAATTATTTTCTGTATGTGATTTATGCATTTTGCACAATTTTTGAGTCCATACATAAACATTTTAACTCTTCCATTCATTTTTCTTAACTTATGAAAGACCATACAGGATTATTTAGAAGATATAACAAAGGTACCTCTTATTTAGAATTGGTCCAGCCATCCAGCTAAGCAGTATTTCACCACTACCATGATAACCTTTGATTATATTTTTTAAGCTGTAACCAATAATAATGTTTTCTATATACACACACACACACACACACACACACACACACACACGTTTGACTTGATTAAACTTTTCTTTGTACTCAGTTTTTAAGTGCTGATGCAATGAAATTTACTATGAACAAAATAATTAAGATTTAAAAGTTATGAAAATCAGTCACTAAAGAAACTAAATGTTAAGCTGATATTAGTTGCAGAAGAGATGAACTCATTGTTTTTTCTTCTTATGACAATGATTAAGCTTATTATACAAGTGTTGCTTGCACTGAATGCAGCAATGTTTGCACTGCTGCTAATCACATTTGAACAAAAATGTTCCTGAAAATTCTTCTTGATCCTGCGTACTGAAAAGGAGTAAAATCCAAAGTACCTACTCACAGCATCTTCTTAACAGCAATATTTAATTTTCTAACAGATATTGTCCGATTGGGAAATACACTTTTGCAAGGATTAAAGGTACTGCAGGCTTTTATTCTTGGATTTAAAAAATATGTAAGGAGAGTGAACTCAATTAGCACAATCTTGTAAGGAATTATTCATAAAGGCCAGGTATAATTAAAAGAAAACATGCAGAATGTAATGGGACTTCTCATTTGTGAATATAATAATGAACAAAACAGTAAAGAGTAGTTAATACTTATTGAGATATTTAAAGGTAGTCTTTAAATTGTTATTCCCTCAAGTTTGAGCATGCAATTAGAGAAATTGGGAATGGAAAAGAACAGATAATCTATTAGAAACTCTTGTCAAACATGATTGCTCCTTTCAGCACATTTATTAGTGCTTTCTCTAATCAAATGCTAAATATTGCCAGGAGTAGGGATTCCACCATTTCTCTCGGGAGACTGTCTGACAGCCTAATAGATCTTTGTGTCAGACACCTCTACTAACTTTATCCCATATGACTAAATATATCCCACTTCACCAGTGAGATGCATTATCACAACTCAGTATTCTCAGTTCTCCAATGTCTGTG
The DNA here is from genome assembly GCA_013398275.1 of Promerops cafer. Taxonomy (NCBI): domain Eukaryota; kingdom Metazoa; phylum Chordata; class Aves; order Passeriformes; family Nectariniidae; genus Promerops; species Promerops cafer. Next base: position 413,422 of record VZSE01015169.1, read on the forward strand.
TTATATTCTTTAATTTTCTTTTAAAAATTACTCAGATTTAAAGATTCAAAGCCAATGTGACCCTGACACAGACAGAGATACGCTGATCAGCAGACAGAGCAGCAACCAGTGAGGACCCCCAAATCTTCATAAAAATCTCATAAATATCCTTGCCTTCACAAATAGGGTCCAGGAAATTGTTGTACTGGCTGTCTTTGACTGTAGTGGATCAAGAATCTTAAATAGTACTACTAGTATCCTAAAGTGAAAGCCTTCTAAAGGAAGTGTCTATCAATGGTGATCGATGAGTTGCCTGAATTAAATCTTTAAAGTCTGATGGAATTTTACTGCATTAAAATCCACCCAGAAAGTCTGTACAGATCTCAGAATATGACTTTCACAGCAACTTATACAACTTCCTCTGCAAGCCTTTGTCCTGTGCACCAGATCAAATCTGTGTATATTTTTTAAGGTGATGGAAGTGATACAGATATAGATCACAGTTACAAAATCCCTATTAAATAGAGAATAAAAATACTATTCCTGTGTATGGCATATTCTAAGGCTCTGGTGCTGCCTAGGTCTCATGCAAACAAGGATGTGTTATGATCTCAGACTGCAGCAAGAAGAAAGACAAAGGAATTGTAAGTTTCCCCTATTAAATGCTACACACTTTCTACCATGCACTTGTAATAGCTTTGGTCTATCTTAGTCTTTACCTGCCTATCATCCATGGTTGAAAACTCAGAAAACTCGCTGGGTCTTTGATCCATTAACTGAGTTAAGTGCATTAAAGGTACAGAAACAGGTAAACCTGACATACTGAAAACACAATGGTAACTCTATGCTAATTCTTTTAATGCTTGCCAAGGAATAAAAAGACAGAAGAAGCACAAGAAAAGGTAAAAAAGGCCAACAGCTCTGTTTGTTCCAAGACTATTCTTCTCAGGAGAGTGATTCTGATCTTTCCTGGTGCAGGCTGTCAACAAATTAAGGACAAAAAAGGATTAAATATATTGATGGAATGCAAATCAGAACAGTAGTGATTTTCATTTATCATATACAAGTAGAAGTTCACATCTAATAATGCCTCTTCTACTCTAAGCACTGTGATGGAGACACCAAACGCAGAGTTCAACAACCTTCTCAAGCATGCCTAGGGCTGGATTCCCAAAGTGTACAGATCATCCAGTTGCTGGGCAGTCCACTCGTGGTGTCCAACAATGTAACTGAAAATGTAATTTCTGATTCCTGTTTTAACAGCTTCACTAAAGAGTGACAGGCAGATTACCTGCTAAAAGAAAAAAATTCTTTGAAGAGATTTTTCTCTGGCCATAGATGTGGAGGCACAATATAAACTGCAGTGAGCATTTGACTGATATACCTGAAATCTTGTGTTGTTGCTTTTTTTTTGAATTAATAAATTTTATTATTATTCCTCAGATTTTCTCACTAAGATCAGAACCCTTTTAGCTCCATATTCAGAATTGAAAATAATTTTGTGAGATTTTAGCTCTTTGACTAATTGAATTTTAAAGTCTGCATATCAAGTCAATTTGTATTACTCTCCTACTATTAACTGACATAAGTGTATTTTTATTGTTTATTTTTATTGTTATAATTTTCAGCTTTCTTTTTATTTCATTATATTTTTATATGGGGATACTTTTATTGTATGAAATATAGATTGCAATATATCATAATCAATTCCATTTCAGAAAGAGAAAGTAGGGAAGTGGGATGAAAAAAATTTGTAAGTTGCTATTTCCTTTTAAACATTGTTTCAGCACTCTACACATTCATCTTAATCTTGCTTATACTATGATAATACCTTGCCCTGGATAACAAAAAAAATCTAGTTATGTCTCAGATCTTCTTTCTTTTAAGGAGCAACAGTATTAACAGAAATTCTAAGATTGAATTCTTTGAAATTTATCTTAGCAAGCTGAAAAGGCCACTATCTCAGTTTTAGAAGTACTGAAGGAAAGACTGTTCACAGCTAAATAACAAAGAGGATATGTCAGCGCTTGCTGTAGTAGAAAAGGAGAAGCATATGGATGCATGTTTTTACTATCAGTTCAGAGAAGCTGCCAGCTAACTCTTAGACTCTGCTTGAATACTAAAAAATCAGTAGAAGGTTATTCTCACATTCACAGAACCACTGAGGTTGGAAAAGACCTCCAAGACCACTGACTTCAACCTCTGACTAAACATCACGACATCAATTAAACCACAGCACTAAATGCCACGTCCAGTCATTCCTTGAACACCACCTGAGATGGTGACTCCACTGCTCCCCTGGGCAGTCCATTCCAATGCTTGACAACCCTTTCAGTGAATAATTTCTTCCTAATGTCCAACCTGAATCTCCCCTGGCAGCCTGAGGCCATTTCCTCTTGTCCTGTCGCTGGCTGCCTGGGAGGAGAAACCAGCGCTCACCTGGCTCCAGCCTCCTTTCAGGGAGCTGTAGGGAACAGTAATGTCTCTCCTGAGCTCCCTTTTCTCCTGGCTAAACACCCTCAGCTCTCTCAGCTGCTCCTCATAGGACTTGTGCTCCAGACCCTTCCCCAGCTCCATTGCCCTTCCCTGGACTCACTCCAGCCCCTCAATGTCTTTCTCATAGTGAGGGGCCCAGAACTGGACCCAGCACTTGTCGTGTGGCCTCAGCAGTGCTGAGTACAGGGGGACAATCACTGCCCTGGTCCTGCTGGCCACACCACTCCAGGATGCCATTGGCTTTCCTTGCCATTCAAGTCCAGCTGCTGTTGACCAACACTCCCAGGTCCTTTTTCCACCTGGCAGCTTTCCAGCCACTCTGCCCCCAGCCTGTAGCACTGCATGGGGTTGTTCTGACTGGAGAGTAGGACCACTGTTCCACATTGTCAGTATTATCTCCTCATTGGCATTGTCCTTGTTCTGTTAATGCACTGGAGAAAATAAAAACATTGATTTAGCTGTGATTGCAATAGTCAATGACTCAGGAATCCACGTTAGAAGAAAATCTTCAGAAAATCTCTGATTCACAGAGGCAGTGTCAGTGCTTTATACAGTGCTTCGTAACAATATTTAGTTGGGTTTTGAAACAGAAAACCCGTGGGACAGAGGGTTGTGTTGGTTTTTCCTCCTAGCCAAGACTAGGGTCTAGTCCAGTGTCAAAATGTATATATGATTACAAAAAAAATCTAAACATTATTTAAAATTTCAAAATTAATTTTCTTTAATTAACTCTTTCCTTTGTTTCGGTTTAATAAGATGTCTTTTGCGTAAGTTCATAAAACTCAATTCTAAAAGCTAAAGATACTAAAACACAAAAGGAAATAAATACACAAAAATATACTTTCTGACTGTAGCAAATTGCACACTGAAAATATATGGTTTGAAAGGAAACTGACTGTTTCTGTCATTGGTGATTTTCTGTATTCAAATATTATCATAAGGAACATCCAAATCAGGCTCATGAAAGTATTTGACACCTCTGAGTCCCATCACTGTGAATCCAAAGAACTCTGTTTGAGGCTGAAGTAGATTAGCAAAACCACAGCTGAAAGTTCATTGACTTAAAATCTCTACTAGACTGACTGTAAATGTATCTAAGAAACAAAAGATGCTGACTTATCTATGATGTTGATTTCTCAAATGTATCCCTCTAGAAATATAAAAAAATGAAACTCCTAATTTCAGTATTTCTTTACATACCAGTAGCCAGTCAAGAACAGACGTCAGTGAAGTCTACTGAATACTGACTTGCCTATTTAGCACTAATATTAAAAAGGAACTAAGTAATTTGGGCTAGCATTATTTATTTCCTTGGTTTGCAGGTGTGTCAGTAAAGTGACTGGTAAACTCCTGAGCATCACCTTGAACATCCGGGAAGCCCAGAACCTGGGCTCAGACTGATAAAATGGAGGAAGGACACTTAGAGCACTTAATTACAAGCATCACTGAAAAAATACTAAATTATTAGTATGCAAATAAACATTAAGTGTTGCATCACTGGTGATTAAAAGCCAGCCTTCAGCCTTTAAACTGTAGTCATCTTGCTAACTGAAGAAAGCTGTATCTCAGTTTTGACCTTGAGGCAGACTAATGGATGTATTTGCAGTCAGCACAGGAGTGAAAATCAGATCAGCTAGAAAACCTGAAAACGTCCCTTGTTGAAATTAAAAGCAACATTGTTCTTGTTGATTTTATCATCTATAGTGTCTAAGGATCAACGGGGTTCCTGTATTTCTAGATGTGGCTTGGAGAAGCAGAATGTAATTTAAATTTAAGTCCATTTGGATAAGCAACACAATTTTCTTCTTTGAAAGAGGACTTTCTCATCAGCCCCTGCTGGAGGTCAAAAGCACAGCTCAGTGGAGTTTTCTAGTTTAAGACTAACTGATTTTGGTGTCAGTGTGAAAGCTAGGCACCTCACATCTGACCATGGGGCAGCCATTAAGAGCTCAGTTCAGCTACACAGTTATCTCCTGTCATTTTAGACATACAAACACATCCCAGCTTTTGCCTCCTAGTCCAGCAAGGCAGAGGTTTCTCCTGTGTCTTATATGACATCAAGGATTCTCTGTGGATGTCTTGAAGGCATCAAGACCCCTACAGTGTCTTCAAATGACATTAGAACCTGTGTCCAGGCAGCCCAACTGAACCTGAACTGGGAGACTTGCTTGGAGATGAAGGGTGTAGCTACATTAGTGTTTTGAGCTGGGAGCTGCCTTAAGCACTGATCCTACAAAACTGAGGCTAAAAACCAATGTGTCTGAAATCTAGAAGCATCTAAGACTTTGAGATAGGTATTCCTGAAACTTTCCTTCTGGGCAGGCTTGTAGCTTCAATCTTGGCAGAATTGAATGGCTCAACAACTACATATCACTAACATCTATTCACTGTCCACTAAGTTCTCCATTTAGCATCCAGGAAAGTTTTGAGCTAGTTGGCATGCCCCAAGAATACCCAATACACACATCCATGAGTGTACCCAAAACCACAGCTGATATCCCTTGTTTCTTTCTGACAGAGCACAATACCACAGTACTTGCATGGAGTACCAAAACTATGTGGTCTCTTCCATTGGCATTCTATAGGAAAGATATAGCTCCTCCTTATTCCTTAGTTTTCTAGCTGCAGAAGATTCAGGGCTGTAAATCATAATTAACCCCAATGGACTTCACAAATAGATACTTATATCTACTGCCTCATAACTGTGCAAAATTCAAGCATGTTATATGAACTTTTGATAACATTGCAACTGGGATGCTAAACAGTATTTTAATATGGAAAAACTTGGAAATAATCTTTTAAGGTTCTTGATTTCCATTCTCAAAATATCTTTATATCTGATCTTGGTATTTAAGTACATAATATCTCTGTAAAGTTTTTGTGTGTTTACAGATCATCTTTATTTCTCTTTTGCAATGATAATTTTATAAAGAGAAACAGTATTTCATATTTTCCTTCTGCTTTAACTTTCAATGTGAAAGTAAATGCAAAAACCACTGTATATTTCTGTTTCCCAAATCATTCTATGCTTTTCATAGATGCTAGCATTGATCACAGAAATGAGAAGTAAGAAAGAAAAAACCAATTCTGCATGACTAATCTGTCTTCTGGATTGTTCAATCCCTGTGGCAAAACCACCACTTATGCTTTGGTCTGTATACTTTTATAAGTTACAGTACATGAATAACAAGCTATCCACTGAGCTAAGAGCACTTCCTCCTTGAAACACTGGGAAAACTCTGGAAACTGGGAAAACATGGACTTCACTGGCATCAAAATTAAAAGAACAACTCTGGAAATTTTTTTCATTTTTAGATCTTTTGGATCATTTTGGGAATGTAACTGTAGGTATTAATATGGAAAGTAAAAACCGGTTATACTCCAGTTGTCGTTTATAAGAAAAACTATCATATTAATAATGTAAATAATCATACTGATTCTGTTTACTGTATTAAAGAGTTCAACTTTCAAGCAAACCTATGATATAACAAATTATCACTATCCCTGTTATACAGATGCAGAAAGCAGAATTTAGAAGTGTTAATGTAATCAACATGCTCAAAATCAAAGTAAAAATCTGTGTCAGATCAATGAAAAAAACTCAGTTATTTGGATCACACCACCACCTTCCTAAGTGGTATGAGTCATTCCTTGCTCATATCAGCTTTAAAAGCAGACTAGATATTGATGCTATGGGAAAGGCTGTTTTATAAAACTTTTACGAATATCTTATCAAACAGCTTCACCAACTCAAACACTTTAAGATCCATGATTAGAAATCCACAGCCAAAAATAAGAGGTTTATGTCACCTTGGAACATGCAAATTACTGTTGCAAAAAGATGTGTTAGAATTGCACTGAAATACATCTCTTTGTTGGTGAGCTTAAGGCTTTGTTCATTACAGCCTTAAGCTGTTCATTACAGCCTTGTACAACTTTCTTATTATCTCATAACACTTGATGAAAGTTCAGACTTATTCTTTAAGTTTTGAAGGGTTTTAAGCTAATCTGACTGACATAGTATTCTTTTGCTGCGTCAAAACATTTCCTTATCTGATTTCAATAACACACAAAAGGCAAAGTCTGCCTATCATTTTGTTGTCCACATATTTGTGATAATGGCACAGCAAAAAATGAATAAGATTGCAAGATGATAAAAAAAAGTTTGTGTACTTAGTGATGCCCATCAGTGTGTCTGAGATCTGATAGACCATCTCACAATAATTATTTAAGGGAAAAGTTTAACTTCTCTGTTTGTGAGAAAAATGTGGTTGAACTAAGTATGTCTGGTATTTAGGAATAGGTGTCTTTTTTCATCTTTTGTTTTTTAAAAAATTTTTATCATTCCCCTTGTTTCATCCAAGGGGAATGATAGTGAAGAGATCTCTACCAATACAGTCACCACTGTCACTCTTTATCTGTATTTTACCTTTTAAATTAATCTCTCATCATATCATATTAATTCTTTTCCATTACTGGATCTCTACAATCAGGTTGAGACAGGAGCACTGATGTATAGACATTTGAAAATTGCTTGCCCTAAATATTTATGTATACAGACACCTAAACACTACATTTCAGAGGGAAGTAATTAAATTTTATCAGGAAATTCAAACATCCTCTCCTCAGATATAGCCTGTGTAGAACATTCAGCTTGCTCTAACGCTAACACTTGTTTTTGGTTAGTATTTTTAAAGTCAAGATTATTTCCTAATACTTTAATTTATTAAAATATTATTTCTTTTTTGGGTCTTATTTCTTTCTTTGTATTTTTCTGTGTGTATGTTTTAGACTAACATCTTGTGTACTCCTATGTTTTTCTACCCATAAAACACTTTCTAGAGAATTTGTACACCTTAGAATGTCTGTCCAACCATTCCTGTTGCGTGCTATCATAAAAGCAAACAAACAATGGAAAGAAAATAGAGAGAGCTTATGATAAAAAAGAACTTCTTCATAATTTACCAAAAGATGAAATAAACTGACATTTTTATTTTGGTTTAATCAAAGTACATTTCACAATTTAAAAAAAAAAAAAAGCTTTTCTGTCCAATTTTCCTTTCAAATTTTCCTTTCAAAAACAGTGAAACCTTTCCCTTGAAATTGAGATCCTTCTGTGAAGGCATATGATTGAAAGCTCGTCTTTCTGAAGAACTGCTACTAGACAGGTATGCATAAAAGTTAGGAAAAGCCTAAGAAATTTCTTTATTTACAAAATTAATTTACTACCTGCACTGACTAATATCCGTAAATCAATGTATTAAAGCACAAGAAAAATATCCATGAATGTGTATGCTTGAATTATCACAGATGTCCAATTGTGAGTAGTTTCTGTAGCGCCTTAAAACCATCCTTATCTTCTTTCTTTAACTGTACCTTATACATTTTATGCAAATCTCAGGTCCCCTTGTTTTCATGGATAGGAAGTCTGAGATCTAATTAAGTAAAATAATCTTGCATAACAAAATGAGATCATTTTATATTAGGCTTCAGTCTGTTTCTTCCTTGTTCTAAAACGGTGCTTGTGTGAGCCGCAAGAAATTTCTAACCACAGAATGTTTTTCTCCAGCCAGGGTAGCTTGATTAGTTTCTTACTGGTACTGACAGTATATTTGTGCCTAACCTGTGTGCAGGGGTTGAGGAAATTACCTGTGAAGCAGTTGTAAAAAACTCAGATGCAATAGCAAAACTTATTCCTGGGGGGATAGTAGCCTCACTATCTGCTCCTGACAGGCATGCTCATTACCCTGGCATGGAAGGAAGCAGGGTGGTTACTGATTCAGTTCCAGTTCTGCATTTTCCCCTAGAGTTGGCTCAATGGAAGTCAGACAGCTGACAATCTCAGCCAAGGAAAACTGCAGCACAGAAAACTGTAGCATTGCCTCAAGTCATTTGACTGCGCTTGCTGCCTCACAGTATTTCTCTCTCCAAGGTACACCCCACAAACTTCAGACAGGAGTGAAAAACAGATTGAATTTAAATGCACAAATGTAACTTATGATCATAATTTATGAAACACACAGATACTGCAGTTTGTAAAGATAGCAAGTGAAAAAAAACTATAAACTTCTGTCAGGAGTGAGAAACATATTCTCTAATATAAAATGCAAAGAATATGGGAATATTTCTGTGTGCGTAATATAGCCTCATTCCATTTCAGTGATGCTTCCTTGTCTATCAAGACCCAGAAGTGACTGCCACTGCTACCAGATAATAAGCAGACAAGAAAGCATTTAAGATGAAAAAGATTAATCTAGCAGAAAAGTTCTAACCATAAAACCTTTCAAACTGGGTATGTATTCACATTTAATTCTGCACTGAGTTCCTGGGCCCTCACTTCAGGAAATCCACTGAGGGGCTGGAGCATCTCCAGAGAAGACCAATGAAGCTGGGGAAGATTTTGGAGCACAGGTGTTACAAGGAGTGTCTGAGTGAGCTGGAGGTGTTTAGTCCAGAAAAGAGGAGGTTCACCAGGGACTTTACTGCTCTGCCTGAAATGAGGTTGTGGCAAGCTGGGGGTTGGTGTCTTCTCCCAGGTAACACATTACTGGGCAAGAGGAAATAGTCTCAATTTGTGTCAGGAGGAGTTTAGATTGGATATTAGGAGAAGTTTCACCGTAGAAAGAATTGTCAGCCACTGGAACAGGCTGCTAGCAGAAGTGGTTGAGCCCCCATGTAGATGTGGCACTTAGGGACATGGCTTAGTGCTAGACTTGGCAGTGCTGGGTTAATGGTTGGACCTGAACATCTTACAGGTATTTTCCAACCTAAATAATTCTGATGTAATCTGTAATCAACTAGAATAGAGTCCAAATCAGTTAGTTATGTAAGGAAGAGTGCATTTTTTGCATAGGAAAATTCAAGAGAATTACAGGCAGAGCTCTGTGTAGAAAGATGAAATTGCAGAGTATTACAGGATGGCATCTGCTAGTCAATCCCACATAAAATTTTGTCTTTCATTCAAGAAAAAAAGAATTGTTTTAGAAAATATTTCAATTGTTCAATTAGAAAAGGTAATCCTAAGAGTGTAAAGCTATTTTTCCTGACTTACCAATTTCTGCTTTTTTTTTTTTGCTTCAAATGGCCACAATTCACACTAATATTTTCCTAAGCAAAAGGTAAAGGTACATGGTGGTGCACAGGAAACAGGTCCTTTTATCAGAAACCATGGTTCTGGCTGACCTAGTGAGGGCTTCTCTGCTCCTTTTGTCTTTCTTGAAGCATAGCACTGCAGTAAGTGCTGACACTAGAATTACATCAAAAGCGAAGTGACAGGAAAACAGCCCATTAGTATCTTTTCTATTGATCATATGTCAGCTTTTTTATCTATAACAAATGCTTTTTCTTTCCATTTTAAAATACAAACTAAAAAAAAAAACCAATGTTTTCTTCAATTCTGTAAATGAGTCAAAACAGAAATAGATTAACACTGTAGAGAAATTAGCAATACAAAGACAGAAGAAACAAAGAAATTGTAACAGCAGCATCTTTTTGATGGTTCCAAGAGGGTTCTTTTGAGGGTTCTAAGATCTAAAGATTACAGCAAAGGAGCTAAACTAAGTTTACTGAATGCAAAAAAAGATTACTTAATAAACACATGGAAACAATAGCACTCATGAAGGTAATCCTTCCATTCTTGTCTTCACATCACCTTCCACGTAGGCAAAACTGCATTTTTCTATTCAGTGGTGCTGACTGTAACTTAGTCTTTGACCTCAATTTTACCTGTATATTCAAACAAATGATAACTAGGAAGATGAGAAGATATAAAAAATTGTATGTAAATCTTAGTTATTCCAGTCATTCCTGTATCATTTGGTATACTCTAGACTAGTTTTATTAGGATTGTGCTTTGGACAAAATTTCTCAAGCAAATTTGACTACTAATTAACTTTGGTAGAATATAAAATGTGTATTTAAGGGGCCTAAAATTAGGTCCTTATGAGCATGGGGAAAGTTAAAAGCTTCTGCTAAATCAAATTGGATTGGAGTTCTACTAAAATTGTGGCAAGTATGATTTTCAGATTAAGTAAATTTTTTATTGCTGTAACACATCTAGTATACTGAATGATTGCTAAAGTGGTGGCATGCATCACAGTACAGGCATAAAACCAGCACAACAGGAATCCTATATAAAGAAAACTAATTGCTTTCATATAATTTTTTGGTAGTTTTTTTTTCCCCCTTCCGAAAAGGAGACGAGTATATCTTGCAGAATATTTCTGAGGGAATAGAAAATGGAAATTTATATTTTGCATAAAAATATAGTTAGGAAATTATTGAGTTTTAACTTTAGGATAAAAGCTTAGCTATCAGACAACAGCTAATCTATAATGTATAAACAAAACAGCTCACAAAATGCAAAACTATATAGTGAGGGAAAATTCTCTTAGATCTACACGACTGAACTTAGTTCAGACACACTGCATTCCCTCAGCATGCAGAACTCACACTGAGATCAACAGGAGCCAGCAGGAGCACCACAGCTGAGTCAAGATTTCTCTCGACTCAATTTAGGTTCTTCCAGCATTAATATATTATGCAAATTAGATGTAAAGAAGAGGGTCTCTGCATGGTATTTGTACATATATACGAATATAGGGAAAAAATTTGTGGAATGAAGACTTCTAAGTTCTGGAACGTAGGCACATATATAGCCTGACTTTTAATTAATTACAAATTTTAATGCATTTAAGAATCATAAATTTTATGTAACAGCTTAAATTAAAAAATGTGCTTGAATATGAATCTCTGCTGTATATTTATGGAACAGAAAGAGATTTAGGGGTTGAGGGCTTGGAAAAATGGTAAGTTACTATGAGGAAGATAGAATGTGAATTGAAAGACAGCTGTTCCATAGCAGTCACATATGAGCATATGCTCACCCTAAATTTAACATTTGTTTCTAGCTATCAGAAAATTACAAAAACTTGAACATCAGAAGGTTGGATCTCGAGACTGCCTACTCCAACAGGTGGTTTCCAAAAACCAGTCTGGTTCTGAATATTGCCAAGTATGGAGACCTCACAACCTCTCTAAGCAAGCTATTACACTGCTTGACCATCTCCATGGTGAAAGAAGTGTATTTTATTTAAGTGGAATTGCCTGTGTGTCAGGGTGCACTTACAGCCTTTATCAGCCCTGACCTGCTCACCTGTAAGCTTCACCCACACCCATGGGCCCAGGAGCTCTGTTTCAGCTTGGCTTTCTTTCCCTGTCTCAGTGACACCACTGGAGAGCCAGTCTCTGGCTGAGTGACAGCTGTGCTTGTTCAGGACCATTGACCCTCCTGGCCTGGATCCCAGCTGGTCAACTGGCTTCCCAGCCTGACCTTAGGTCTGCACTGTCACCATGGACTTGCCTGACAATCACTGAGCTGTGTCTGACACCATTCATTCCCACCAGATTTGATCATGTTCTGTGGATTGACTCCATGGCTTGTCCTCAGATCTGTCTCTGCTACAAACTGACAAGATGATTTGGAGTCTTGACTGAACCTGGGCACCACTCTGAGTCTACCTTGCAGGGACATGGTGGGACTGGGCTCTGGGTGGCAGGGCCCCTGCCCTCCTGGTCATGATATTGGCCTCAATTACTGGCCTCAAGACAACCCTTGCTGTTCTCAACACTGTATTTCCACTGGCAGCTCGCACCATGTGCCTCTGGCAAAAAATTTATGCCTTTTAACTTCTCTTTCTCAGGTATTTATAAACGTTGATAAGATCTCTCTAGGTCTTGTCTCCAGGCTGAACATTTCCCATCCACTCAGCCTCTCTTCATATGTATGTCAATGCTTCAGCACCTGAATCACCTTCATGGCCCTTTGCTGGACTCTCTCCAGTATGTTCATTATCTTGCACTGGGGATTCCAGAACTGGCCTGAGTATTCCAGGTGTGTCTCAGCAGTGCTGAGTAGAGGATCACCTTCCCTAACCTCTTGGCAGTTCTCTGCCTAATGCAGCCCAGGATGCCATTGGCATTCTTTACTGTGAGGGGTCATTGCTGGTTCATGGTCCACTTGGTGCTCACCAAGATCCCCGGATCCTTTTCCCTGAAAAAGTTCAGACAGTTGGCCCCAGCTTGTCCTAGTCTCAAATGAAATGGGAGCCTGACTTCAAATGTCATCACTGTCCTCTTCAGCTGCAAATTCTGATTTCAGCTAAGCCACTGCTGAATTCTCCATCAATGATTTGTGTTGGGTTACATGAGGATGGAAAACCTCATGCAGATTTACAGAATTGATGTATGGGCACTGTGAACTGGAGGTAGAAGAATACAGCTGGAAGGGGAGGGAAGTCAGGTTTAAAAGTGGAACTTGACATTCAATTTGTAGAGATTTTGCCTTTGTGTTCAATTAACTGATTAGTAATCTGCATAAAAACAAATTAATGATTTCCCAGTTAAGTTGCAAGACCATCAGAAGATACAGCTGTAAGTTATATATAGCACACACATATTGTTTCTTTAGGTATTTATGCCCTCAGATTTAATATATTTACTGTATTTACTATATGGCACATTCAAATATCCAGTCCAGTTTATGTTAAAGCTATAAATGTCAAACAGAAAACTATTTGATGTACTAATGGAATCTTTCTTGATAACAGTGTTAAATTAGCTTTCTTGAGTAGGGATGCAAAGAACAAATTAAATTTCAATTCCATCTCTAAAAAAACCACTCTCACTTGATAGCATGTCTGTTGAGGGAGTGCTCAGCTCAGTGGGCAGCCCATTCAAAGAGACTTTAGCCTCAAGCAGCTAATTTTCTCCTTATTTTTTGCTTGAAAATAGAAATAATTATTTAATAGCTGATATTCAACCATCAATTAGTTTTCGCTTATATATATATTTGCATTTCTTAAACATTTAATGATTTTCACATGATATGCACACAGCTAGCAAGCTTCTCTAAGCACATATAAGTTCAAAAAGAAAAAAAAAACACCTAAATGCAAACCAGAAGTATACTAAAGAGAAGACAATGCCATAAGCAGGAAGCTTTTGTTAAAATATGCAATTCATAACTTAGAAAATTCCAAGCTGTCTTAAATTCAATCTCAGCAGTATTTTAGGTCTGAGTTGTGCCTAGACTCAGTTTAATTACAATAAAATTCCACTTCAGCAGTCAGTTTCAGAAACATTATTGACCAAAGAAAAAGTGTAATCTTTCTTTTATGACATGAACCATTTACTAATAAATATAAAGCTATATAACAGGTAGCAAAGGAGTCATTACAAATATGTGACCACGAACATTTGTGCTCATTAAATGCAGGAGGGAGCAAAATACTGAAATAAAAAATACAGTCTGGTCACTTCCCCAGTCTCTGAATTGTGTCCTTTTCTCAACCAGCACATTAGATCAATAACTAGAACCTTTTATTCAGTTTATGATATATAATTATTGTGCAGTGGTTATTTTTAGAATGTGGGCTTTTTTGTTTTTTTTAAGTTAAGTTCATGGTTGCAACCCTATATATACATCAGAAATTTATTTATTTACCACATTGTTACCTATGTACAGCTTGTTTTCTTATCAAACTGAGCCACCACTACATACTGCTAATCCTTACTTAGAACATTGTAGCTTAATAATAGTGTTAGTTTTCTGTTTAATATGCACTACAAAAACCCTAAAAGAAAGGTACTCAGTATTAACTCATTGAAGAAGGAATTAGATGGCTTCTTTGAAGTAATGCTGCATCTAACAAACCTTGTACTTAAGACATGGTTGGAAAATGATAAAAAAGCATTGTTCCTGCAGAATTCTTGTAACTTCTAGGTATTACTTGCTCAAGACCCTAGACCAACTTTGAGAAGTAAAAATGCAAACAACAGTGCAAACTAACATATGTTCCACCACTGACCTGACTGAAATACCTTCTCCTTTCTCTTTAGCACAGTAGATACACTTAGTAGAAAAGAGACAGCAATTTCTGATTTATATAGTTGACTCATAAGTAGTGAAGGAATTTCATCAATTGCAGTTGATAGTGGTGCCACTGATTTGGGCAAATTGGATGCACAGGCTAATTTCCTCATTAACTGACTCAGCCAAATCTAAGGCTCATGAGAGAAGATTGATCTAAACACCTCTTGGAAGTGCAAATGAATTTTTGGTGAAGCTACTGATATTAAGATACTGTTATAGTTAGGAATTCGTCAGACTACATCACTGCTTTGTTGGATCAAGGCAGATAGAAATGCTATAATATTCAAAATAAACTGGAGTCTTAATTTGTCAAATATTTGGTTGAAATAATTCATACCCCTGTCTGATTAGCATATGCAAGGAATGTATGGCAATGATATATTCATTTATCCAGACAGCTCTGAAGGAAAAATACAATTTACTGTATTTTCCTTATAGTCACAATTGCAGGAACTGTAAGATTATTGTAAGTAAAAACATAGAAAAAAAAATCAGGACATTGTTCCTCTACAGATCACTGGCCTGAAAGATTTTGATTTTTTTTCCTTACATAGTAAGGAACATTTAGATTAAAATAAAGGGAAATGAATGCTATTATCAAGATTGAGGCAGGCTGCTTGAAAATACACAGCCTTATGCTTCAAAATTCAGAAGATATGGATGAAATTAGGGCTGCAGAATTTTTGACAGTCATAGCTCTTTGTTCATCTTTGCAGCTTTCCCCTAGATCTTAGGAATGAAAACCCATTACCAGTCAATGCCAAACTGAGCAGTACACCTGTACAGATCAGGAATAGCTAATCCTACACAGACATGGCTATTGTCAGGACCACAATCACAAGTTTGTGGAATAGATTTCCTCCAAAGACTGTCACTCAGTATCAAATTATGATGGAATTGATGGGAAAAAAAAAAAGGTTTGTTGTGAACAGCAATGCTTTTGAGACTTCCCAGAAGAGGTGGCACCAAAGTCTTTTCCTGGAGTACCCTATCAAAAGTCTTCAATTGTCATTACAGAACACTGAGGGCAAGAGCTGATTCATAATATCTAAACAAAGTATGGAAAAGGAGGAGGGTGATTTTCTTTTCTTGTAGGGTGATTTTTCCTTTATTTGGATTGTAGATTCTTCTTCAAATCTTTTGATTACATCACTGCTTTTTACCTGCTTGAAAACTTTGACATTTACACAATGACAGTCATGATATGATGCTCTTTTACACACAACATATATTCTAGAATTTCTTCCTTTATTTCTTATAACTCTATAGGACTTACGAATAGAAAGATTTGGCAACACTTACACTTCAGCAGTCGGTCTATTCATTTTTCTAGCACGTAAGGCCAATCCATTGGCATGACTGTTTTTTTGAATAATGATCAGGGCAATCTTCTATGTCTGCCATCCATCTCCAGCCACTCAGGAGGCTATGACCCATCTCTCTAGGCTCTTCTGTGTGGAGTACAACCTACCAGAATAATATCGTGGATTTGGGGAGGAGGTCTGTCATATCTCTCCAGATACCTCACTTTAAAGATGCCATGAGTCATTTTTCTGATGGATTTGATGGTTTAATATCACTGCAGTTTTTTTCTGCAAGAGTTCCGAAACTACTTTATGCCATATTTTTAAGTTATGACCACTTAAAAAAGAATCATAGTTAGTTTTCATAGGCAAGGAAGGCATCTGAACTTTCAGAGGAAATTGTAAGCTACTACTCACCTTGGTGCCAATTCAGTTCCCTGATCTTAAATTCTCTTTCCAGTCAGATTTCCTGAGAAAGGAAGAGCAAACGCCTCAGATGTCTCTCTGGTAGAGTCAGGAGATGACTCAGATACCGTACAGTACTTGTGTAGTGGCAAAACAGATTTTCTCATTGCTTTGAAAGCTGAGTTCTCTGCTTAGGAGCCCAAGTTCAGTACATAGTGCCAAGGATGCAGAACCCACACCACTCTGAACTGTAGAAAGTCTTCTAATTAGGCAATGGTTACTAGTTTATAGAACAGTTATCCCTGTGTTTTTCTAAGAGTTGGATTTTTTTTTTAAATCTCATATATGACCATACTAGCATAAACTTTCTCAAATACTGCACATCCAATGTAATTCTTCTGATTATTTCTGTCAACTTATCAACCTCCAGTGTGTGATAGACATATCTGAATATCCTCTTACAGAATAGGGCTGGGGTTTGTACTTCCCAGTGATTCCATTCAACTTTCTTTGATTCCATTCAACTTTCTTTCTTTTGATTCCATTCAACTTTCTTTCTTTTTCCATTTATCTTAGATGCGTAGAAAGAAGCGTTGCAGCTAAATGAAGCACAGACTATCCTACCTCTTGGGATACTCTTTGCCAAAATGGTAGGTAACAATAATGAAAGCAGAAGATTCTAGAAGCAAGTCTCTCAAGGGAATCTTTCTATTGATTTCTTCAGTCAATGAACAGTCATGCATTTATAATGCAGGATTTTTGTGCATATTTCTATTAAAATTTGCACCCAGTCCTTGTAAAATTTTAATTGCAGCTTTATTTTCCTGTCCAGGGCTCTTATGAGCATTTCATAGTAGAAATACTTCTGTGATGTTTCATACCACTTGAGTAATTTCTCAAGGAACATTTATTATATGTGAGCTATAGCAACTAGGCATTTATGAGACTTGCATATGACTCAGAGCTTGGAAGTACAGTTTTGTCCTTGTTACATCCTAAGAAAAATCTATGAACTTTTAGCATTGCTTTCTCTAAATGTATGTCCTTGTATATTTTACATACAGTACGAGTGAAATATTTAGACTTATACCAAAAATAGTGTAATAACATAAAATGCTGGCAGAACTCAGTTTGATGAAATGGAAGAGTGATCCATTAAGACATAGCAAATATTTTTAAAATTTCAGATAATCTAGAATGGATTCTTCAATCTGCTTTACTGAAGACTGGAGCTGGAATTTGTAAAAGGGAAAAACGAGAAATCCAGGTCAGACTCAGCACCATCTCAAGTGGCAATGAGTCGAAGAGGTCTTGTACATTTGTGGAGGTAAGAAGTCAAAACCCACAAATATCTGATGAATGTTTTGCAATCCTTATGGGTAGGTAGCAGTAAAAGAGGTGTGATAAATCAATAGAACAAATTGTCAGGCTGGTAATACGGCTTGCACTGTGCTGCTTCTCATTAGATGCAGCAGCAATTGCAGAAAAGCTATTCCAGCATTCAGCACTGTTAATGAGATGTACTACCACAATTAGTCTGCTGATAGAGTATACAGTCTGCAACTGGGTTACCCTAAAATGTTTTCACATGTAAGAGAATTTAGCAAAGACAAATTTCTGATAGCTACCAAACCTTGAAAACTTTCCTAAAATATTTGTTGCAGTCTGATACAAACATCACCTTTGAAATCTGGCTCTGCTTCATGTAAACCTGATCAGCAGTAAAATCCAAAGCCAGTGTTTTATTGATATAAAAGCCAATGCATTTGATAAAGCCCTTGATTATCTCCCTGAAACTCAATCTCAAGGGTTGGTTGGACAAAGTGCCAATTTCTAAGTATTTTTCTGAAAAACCAGAATGGAGTCTATTTGGCACATCACTGTTTAGACAGGTTTGCATCTCACAGTAGTTCCTAGTTTGAAGATTATAATCGATAACTTGTGTACAAATTATATGGGACAGAAGAAGGGTGATATTTCAGTTTTCTTTTTATATGGAATATGTTTAAGGAAATTTCAAGAAAATTAATTTAATGAAATTCATAGCACTTATCTTAGTATATCTGTACTTTTAGAACATTTTGATTAAAAAATACTTTCCTATTTGTTTCAACTACTGTTTAGGAATGTTTGGACTCCGATCTCTAGGTGTGAGGTTAAAGCCTGATACAGCTTTTTGTGGTATTTCTCCATGGTGACATTCAGGTGTCTCTGTCCACACCTGAAGATTTCCAGCAGATTTATGCTTCTCTTTAAAACACAGAAATCAATGATTTTTTAAATTTACATTGATTTCTTTTTCCATTCTGTGCTTTATTTTTTTGATAGTCATTGGAGTAACATATACTATGCTACACAACATTCTTATTCTGTTTTCCTATTTTTGCTGAAAACATCTGGGCTACTCTCGCTACTCTCGTAAACAAAACCACACTGTCCACACAGTTTTTCCCTTGACTCACCCCTGCACTACGCTCTGAACACTGTAGAGCATTCTTCACTCTTTTTATTCAATCCAAACTGAAGAGTCTGAAAAATCAAATACTTCTTCTGAATGCAAGTCTTAGGAAAAAATGTAATACAAGGGAACACTGCAACCCTTCCCCCAAAAACCCAGCAAAACAAAACCACACATATGCACCCATGCAGAACAAAAAAGCCAATAAACCACCTATTCCTGAGAAAAAGCCAGGAAAGTCCTTCTACCCTGTTCTATTGCCTCAACAGGAATTAAAAAATGTTAACATACCTGCTGATTTCATTTCCTTAATTACAATTTTGCTATTAGAAGCATGAAATTGCTGAATGTGCGTGAACAGCATGTGGGTCACAGGAATAGGAAATTATGATTTATCCGTGATACATTGCTGGTTTGCAAGATGTTTTGGAGGAATCTTTCAAACAGAAGGAAATGACTCAGTAAAAAGCTTGATCACTCTTGTGAACAAAGAAACTACATAGGGATGGCAAAGAAATACCATGATTCCTTTAGGTAAATGGTAAACACATGAAATAAATAAAATGGATTAGTCTACTTTTAATATATTTAGCTTGATTTTTTTTTTTTTTCCTCAGGCAGCTTATCTTCCCCTTTAAAATACAAAAGGCAGCAAGGGCCAATTATTAACTAGGGTCAAATATTACCCATAATTTGTAAGCAAAACAAACTGATTCAAGTTGTGGTTTTGTACACAAGGCTATGAAATTTCACTCTAACATTCACATGGATTTACAACTCATTGGTGCACAGTAAGTACAGCCTCCTCTTAATGAAGCTGAGTCTTTATATTTTTAACACTCATTTGGAAAACCAATTAACTCTGGCTCTATTGAAAAACTTGAACAGGAAATAAATCAAATGTTAAAACATTTGTGAAGAGCCAGACTTTCTGTAATTAGAGTACTGATGTGCCCAAGGCTGACTATGTGGTGTGCAGCATTATAGATTGACAACTTCAACAGTCCAAAGCAATTAAAATTGTGTGTTCCCCTTGCTACACATGCTAGTATCTAGCAAAACCATTGTATGATATTTACCCTTCAAATTTGGGTTCAAGTTCTTTATGATTTATAAGAAGCATAATATTCCTTCTTCAATCTAGAAAACTAAAACAGTTCTAAGGTTTTAAATTACATTTAATATGAATATTCTGCAGGAAATGTACAGTCTGTTAGGTGGGAGACAGCATAAATTTCCTAGACAACATTAACAGGTTCACTGACCACAAGCAATGTTTTCAAAGAAATTGGAATTTATTGTGGCAAGCCTTAAAATGTATTTGCTATGACTTTCTTTGCTCTTCTGCATTACTTGAATGTAAAAAGAAAAGGTTTATTAAATCTCGAGAATAAAAATCGGTTGTTCAGTATTTTTCCAAATGTTTAGTATTACCTCTAAACTTTCATTATTTGGACCTTTCCTGCCTATAAGGAAAAGCAGATGTGGGGATAAAGTAAAACACATATTTTTCTTATGACTCTCTGTTCCCATTGACTCTCAGGGATTCTAATTTGGCTTAATCTGTCCCTGAAGCTTAGACAAAAACAACCCCAAACCACTAAGATAGGTGTCTATAATGATGGGGTCTACATAAAATCTTTATAAAATCTTTATACTTAATAACTTAAACATGAAGCAAAATGTATAACATATATTTACTACCTTCAGTACACAGTTTCTTGGTGGGCACATATTTCATCTTGAATACCAGATATAAATCTTAGTTAAAGATAATACAGATGTTAATAAATTCTTAGTAAAAAACCACATGACCTGCAAGTTGCATTCTAGAGAAACATCACACAGTGACAATACAGTGCTTCCACAAACTATTTCAAGCATTGGAGTTAGGGAAGTAAATTTCATTAGATGGGTGAAGAATTCCCTGTAGATTAAATACCTTCCAAAATTCATGCTCAGGCTTGCAGTGACTACTACTATTAAATATAAATATGAGAAATCTGTGGGTGTATACATGGTATACGAGTACCTGATAGCAAGAAGCTCCCTCTCAAGGGCCATTACCATGCTGGTGTACTTGGACCCTGAAGTGCTCAGAGAACCTGGACAGGTTTCTGGGTTCCAAGCAGTTGTTGAGTTGCCAAGGGAAAGAGTAAAATTCTCTGTCAGCCTTAGCAACAAACTGCCAAAATGAAGGACTAGTCCTTGCCCCTGAACTATGGCTAGATTAAACACTTCTTCAAAAAGTGGTTGCAAGCACTTTTGATAAATTTATCACGCTGGGGATGGTACCCCGTGCCAGGAAGATAATAAACAGAACACTCAACAGTAAAGAAATTCATTTAGAAGCCCATTTGATGCAATCTCAGTAGGTTTCAGAGTGCACTGCAAACAAAAACACAATTAAAGTTCTGAAAAAGAGTAAGAGGAGTAAACACTACGGAGGTTTATGACAGATATACTAAACTGTAGTAGTAAAGATACAGAGTAGATCAACTAAGGTGTTCTCTCCATTGCTTCAGTGAATTGGACAGGCATTCAGGTACAGGCAACTAGAAGCACCAGTTACACCTGATTCACATTCTCCATAGTTTCTGTGTCATTACTGGTCCCATATACCTATCAAATCTTATATTTGTTTCTTTTTTATAGATCTGGTGTAATTCAGAGCAGCTTTGACAGTCTTAGCTTTAGTGACTTGAAAAGGAATGAACAAGCTGCTTATATCCCCCCTTAGAGGATGAAGAAGACAAATGGTCTAGGGACACTTGATGGGAAAATTTCAGCTGGTAGTTCCTTTAGCACTTGAACAAACCAAGGTATCAAATTATTTTTTTAGAGCCTGCTACAATGCTTGCATGGGTAAATATAGGCAATCTCATTTCAAGTATCTTGAAGGCACTGGTAGATATTTAAGATATAGGATAAAAAGGGAAAGACCTTTTGATACATGATTGGACCTACTCTGTCTTACAGCTATATGCCCCTCATATGAATAAATCTCACTGAAGTCCTAAAAAGAAACCCCCTCCTTCTGACCACAAATCACACACGTGTATTCAAAGCTGAAAATACTTTATTAGTCATTGGTGACTAGAAGACCAGGCTTCAGAAGCTTAAATGCTGCAAATACTAGGAACTATTTATAAAAGGTAAGAAACTTGCCTAAAAGAATAGGATTTTATTTCTGAGTAGACTGGACAAATATAGATAACTAAGACAGCAGATGAAACTGGAAGTATATGCAAGAAGCTTTTTTGAAGAAATAAAGCCTTTCAGCATTTTCTTCCATGTACTTTACTGAAACGATCAAGGAACCTAAGAAGCAAGACTTGATTCTGCTTTTCACAGTCTGTAGCTGAACATTATATACATATATAAATGATACAGCTGTTCCATATACAGCTGTTTTGCCTATGGGCAGCAGAGTTTTCTCCATGTTTTCTGCATGCTAAGTGGTTATAGCATAGAAATGTAATTTTTTTTGGCATTTTGTTCTAATGAAATTCTTCTTTGCTAAGACACCGTAGACATTTCTGGACAGTTTAGCTTATCTTGAACTCACTTTGTTCAGAAACCTTCAAAAAGTTTTGAGTATCACTTCCTTTCTTAATATTCAAAATCTCCTTTTTCTTACAGCTCAGCCTCCAAAAAGATCAACTGTCTGCAAGTAAATAAAGAAAAAAGGTAATTGTAATAATTTTGCACTGATGCAAACAATACTGATTATTTCACAGATTTTTTGTATCTGATACTCGTTTAGTATTTAATTCGTAAGTTTTGTTGCAGACTAAACTCAGGTGTTGTCTTCTTAAGCAGCAACTATATAATCTGTGAGAATTTTATGTGCTTCATTCTTAAATTTAAGACAAATTTAACATTTATCCTTTTGACTGCATTTTTTCATTTATTGAAATAATAAAAACTAAATATTCTGCGTCTCATTTTCATCCTTCAATGCAGTATCTGCTCTGAAAGAGCAAAAATAATTACAAGGTGTTTTTTATTATTTAATAGCTCATCTACAGTAACAATTGAATTACTGCCTGTACACTACTAAGCAAAAAGTGAAAACCTAACTTTTGTATGCCCTTGCACTCCTAATTTCAAGAGGAAATCATTAACACTAATTTTTTTTTTAGACTCTGACTCATTGTATCTTTATTTAAGATCTTTGTCCACGGAAAGACATTTTAGTTCCACTACCCGGAATTTTTTACCTTTTGTTCTTGGTTATTGAAATTCATTAGTTTTGACAAAGACACAGAATATTTCCTCCTAGCTTTAGGTATGTGACTGGAATACTTAATTTGAAAGTGCTGTTTTACATACCTTGTACTCTTCACTGAGAAAAAATGGAATTTTCACAAATGATTTGGCCCATGTAAGATCTGATTTGCTTTTCTGTTGAGTTGCTACGGAAACACATCTATTAATCTAAATATGGGTTCAGAAATGTTAAGAAAAAAGCCTCACAAGAATAACTACCAATAATCACTATCAAAATATAAAGATGCAACAATAGTCACAGGACTTTATCTTTTGTCCAGTGCTATTCAGTATTTTATTTAATTAATTGGGCGGAGTTATTAAATACACAATTTTGACGATGACTTCAAGATAGAATGGTAATGCAAATTTATAACTTGAAAGTCATCTTGATATACTGGACATAATGTTTAAAATTTGTTGGCTAAAGCATACTTTTGGACTTCAAGTTCCTGTAATAATGTCTGCTTAAGCAAAAGATTATGTACATTATCTGGCATCTTAACTATTTAGGCTTCTCTCCTCAGAAATCTTTTCTCAGAGTTACTATTTTTGCCTTTTCTCCGATTTTACTGGTATGCACTATTTTACTGTTGAATTCAAGAAAAGAAGCAGAAAATGGCTGTGATGGTAGAAGTGGGAATACCTCCACAAATAATATTACTTAGAGGAAAAAGAGAAGGAAAAGGAGTGGGAAGTAGAAGCGCACAAGAAGTACTCTCATGAAAGATGCAATATAAAACATTATACCCTTAAAAGCAAAGATGAGAATTTTCCAATTAATATGAAAGTATACAGAGAAGAGGAAAGGGGATTCAAGCAGTGGGATGATATTGTGGAAGACGCTAGAATATTTATTAAAAGGATTAGCACAGCAAATCAAATTTTAACTTATACCATATTGCTGAAAGAATTTAACTCATGTAGCAAAATACATTATCCAGAATGTCTGATGCAAAAATTTATTAATTCAATTTGCATTTAATATACTAGCAGGGAAAGCTGATTTAAAATAAAGAATAACTTATGAATCAATGTTTTAATTTTTTTTTACCATTTTTCTTTGGTATATGGGAAATGACTAGAACTTCTATTAGAGTTTGCACCTCTTTTCACAATGAAAAATTCTGGTAATACCAAGGAACTACAAAAGTACATTAAAAAGAACCCTTTCACTCCTCTACAAAAAATGTAGATATATTTGAAATTATAATCAAAAGGTGGGACAGATAGAGAAAGTTCAGCTGAAGCAATTTCAACACATTTTTATGATGTGGTTAGATTTCACAAAAAAAAATGTCCATAAGACACTAAAGAAGAAATGGAGCAAATAAAATCCAAAATATGAGATAGGTAAAAAAAAACCAAAGATGGGGAAGTATAAAGAAGTATCAGTAGAAAAAACGAGAAAATAAAAAGAACAAATTATATCGTTAATATTTACTTCTATTCTTTTAGAACTTAGATTTGTATTTGAGATTAACTTGGAGAGCTCAAACCTTACAACATATAGTGCAACATAACCTAGAGCATGACCTTCATCTTAATGAAGAGAATGACATTAAAAAGAAGTATTTTTTTCCTTGATATGAAACCAGAAGTTGAAGAATAGACAATATTTACACTCTATGAGGACCATAAGGCAATAGGTCGATGGATGAAGGGAAATAAATGAAGCCACATCACTTAGTGGTATTTTAAAGAGCTAATCAGACACAGCACTTGATCTCCTGAAGTAGTTTGTAATTTTATCTGAACAGAAAAATCTAGAGCACATCTGGAGCAAAAATCGGGGGAAAAAAAAAAAGAGCTTCCTTAAATTTTGTTTAATAGTGGTAGTGGACAGGATTTTGATTTATATTTCTACATTATTCACCCTACCCAGCACTCCCTCCAGTGAAAATGCATTAATGTTTGTTACGGTCACTGAAGAAAATCAACTCTTGAACCATGCTAAGTGGCTTAAGGTGTAAGGAAGGAATTGGGACAGCTGTACCCCGCTCCACCAGTACCTTAGGAGACCAGGGAGACAGAAGGACTGTTTGTCTGCAGGTAGAAGGGCCTCAGAGAGCTTGTTTAAGACCCCAGATATGATTGCAAGAGCGTGCCTTCAAGTTATTTATCCCTAATCATCCCAGACCAGCATTAATGGAGTCACAAGGGCTTCTGAACAGAAAAACCCACACTGAAGGTAATTTCTAAATATGCTTATCCATACAGAGCACAAAGATTGTATTTGGACAGATTTTTCAAACATTTCCACTGCATTCCAGAGTGATTTTATGATTCTATGTGATTTAAAATAATCAAGCATATCAGGTGTTGACCGTGAGATTTAGATCAAAAGCTATTTTTTTCATAGAGTTAAGTCATCTATTTTTCAAAATAAATCACATTTTCTTTACCACAGCCTATAAATACACTTAGAATTCATTATTATCCTTGGTATTGAAATTTAATTACCAAATTAGTGATGGCCAATTTTCTAAGGGTTGTAGCACCACAACCGTACACAATGCTGACATGATGTTCTGTACAAGTGCCTTTCACCCAATATTTACTGATGAGTTATTTCAATGTCTTGCGAATATTCAGTTGTTATATTTTAATTGTACTCCTAAAAATCTAAATTCATTGCCTTTTGGAAACAATAAACTAATGTTTTCATTAACTTCATGGATGTACAAAATTACTTGTATTTTAGAACTTGTCTGCTCTTTGGAAAATGCAATCAGCAATTTTAGGCTGTTGTAATACCCATAACAGACTAGAACAGCTTGTCAAACAACCTGTGGAGTTTCTCCACTGTAGTTATTAGTCATCTATCCAAAATGCTTGGACCATCAAGCTAACATGTGGAGAAAGTGGAAATTAAATGGCATTAAGTATCAAAATAAAGAATGACTTGGAAAAACCACCAACTGTATCTGTTATTTGTGATAAATTGGGTTTGCCTGGACAGGTTTTGGCAGCAGGAAAGGGCTGCAGGCAGGGGTGGCTTCTGTGAGAAGCTGCCATAAGCTTCCTCCATGTCTGACAGAGCCAACACCAAGACTTCAAAACAGCCTTGTCACTGGACAAGGCCAAACCATTGGTGACAGTGGGAGTAACTCTGGGATAACAGAGTTATGAAGGGGGAAAGACCCAGGAACTGCAGTTAGAGAGAGAGGAGTGGGAGTGGTGACAGAAAGAACTCTGCAGACACCAGGGTCACCCCCCCCCGAGAGGCAGGAGATGCTCCAGGTGTCAGAGCTGGGATTCCCCTGCAGCCCCTGGTGCAGCCCATGGTGAGGCAGCTGCGCCCCTGCAGCCCGTGGAGGACCACGGGTGTGCAGAGATCAACCTGCAGCCCCTGGAGGACCCAGTGCTGGAGCAGGAGGATGCCCAAAGGAGGCTGTTACCTCATGGGGAGCTCATGATGGAACAAACTCCTGGCAGGACCTGTGGCCCCATGGAGAGAGAAGCCCTCACTGGAGCAGGTTTGCTGGCAGGATTTGTGACCCCATAGGGACTCACACTGGAGCAGGCTGTTTCTGAAGGCCTGCACACCATGGGAGGGACTATGCTGGAGCAGCTTGTGAAGAACTGCAGCCTGTGGGATGGATTCATGTTGGAGAAGTTAATGGAGTACTGTTTCCCATGGGAGGAACCCCACTGTGGAGCAGGGGAAGAATGTAAAGAATCCTCCCCCTGAGGAGACAACGTGTAATGAACTGACTACAACCCACATTCCCCAACCCTCTGCACAGGTTGGAGGGAAGAGGTTTGAGACTGAAGTTGAGCTTGGGAAGAAGGGAGGAGTGAAGGGAAGGTGTTTTAAGATTTGGTTTTATTTCTCATAGTCCTACTTTGATTTGATCGGTAATAAATGAAATTAATTTTTTCCCAAAGTCAAGCCTGTTTTGCCTGTGACAGTAACTGGTGAATGATCTCTCCCTACCCTTATGCCGACCCATGAGGCTTTCATTATTGTTTCCCTCCTCTGTCCAGAGGAGGAGAGGAGTGATAGAGTACCTACAGAAAATACTATATACTGAAATGCATTTGAAGAAATGAAAGTATTCCCAGAGAACTGCACCAGACAGATTCAGCAGCCAGAAACTGTCACTGACAGGCAAGTTGGAGTTAGGAAGAAAATTACATTGGATGGTGTAGTTAGCAATATATTAGCAACAATTCCTGTAGTCTGTGTTGCCTGAGAAACACAATTAAGGTGAAAAACAGCAAAAACCATTTCCTGAACAAAAAGGACAAATTCTCTGAAAGTCATGGGGGGAAGAAAAAAAGAGCTACTAGGGAAGTTTTTTTTAAGCTCTCAAATCCTCCAAGCTGTAAGAATTCTGCTTACATTGAGTGACCCTTTCCTTGAGGACACATGTACCGGCAGTTTTCTCATGTCATCTGAGGCAGGGAAATCACTTATGCATCTGAGGAGCCTCAGCTCTCCTCTGTAGACAGCTTTGATAAACAAGATTAATGTCTGTTCACAACAAGAAAAAGTACCTTCAAACCCTGACCTTTCAAAAGAGTCTATCACTAATTATAAAAGTGGGTTAGCAAGATAAGTAGCACAGGGGCAGTAGGGTTAATAACAAAAATGCCCACATGGTGAAAGGAATTCCAGGCACTAAACAGACCTCATAGCTGGTATATAGGATATAATTATATAGATAGCTGGTATATAAAATACCATTTGTATCACTACAAATGTAAAGCCTTGAAAATCATTAGCATGGCCATGCAGAGTTCAAGGGAACACTGGTGTTGTAATAAACAGTACTAGAATTTCCTACAGGACTATCCTGAGAAAATTTACTTAATATTTCACATGGAAACATAAGCTTTTCAAATGTTCTGAAAGCCTTAGATATTAATTCTGAACAATGAAAATGACAGCAACAATAGTAGATAGATGTCTAAAATTATCTGAAAGATGGTAACTTCATTGCAAGTAGTTAAATTGAGATGTTGCATTTCTGGGTATTAATATCTTGCCTTCAGCATTCAAATTGTGGCAATTTTATGAGTTAGTGAACTTTCAAATGTTGTTTATCTAAACTGCTCAAAGAGATTGGATAAAAATAAATTTGCAGTCTAGAGGAGAAACTCTGCCCAGTAATAAATAAAACATTTTCAGCTCTACATATTATAAACCTCATTATTAACCTCTATCTTGAGACAAAAGTATTACCCAAATGCAAACAAGACCATTTTTTTTTATTCAGGAGTATAGACTTACAAATGTATTTGTGAGAAAGGTGGCAATTAAGTCTATAATTGACAAAATCAAATCTGTTATCATCACTTACTGTTGAAGCTATTTCATGACTTATAGTCAGAATAAAAAACTACTGGTTGTAAAACTATTTCCAGATTCACATAAATGTATCAAATTATTGAATATACACAAAAACCAGCCCATTTATAAAACAACTAGATTTCTTCATGTTAACAGGTTTAGAATCGACTGGAGAATATACATTTCCAAGTCTTCACAAATTAATTAAAAAAAATAAAAGGGGACAGAGGAGGATACATTATTAAGTATATGGGAAACCACAATTCCCTTGGATTTTAGTGACAAGTTTTCCTGCATGGCAAATGTAGAACAAAGTTGTAATATGGATAACTCAGAGCCTGCATACAACTGTGTCAAGTACATTCACTACCCTGAATCACAGAGGATTTTGGGGATGTGCAGAATATTTCACAAATGGTCTTTCGTATTATACATGTTAAGGTCAACTGGATATTTGCTTAAAAAAGGAAACTAAATAAGATTAAATACTATTACATAAACCTTTCTTGCTTTATAATGCCTTATTAAGTAGGGGTAAATAGGATTTATGCTAATCCCAAATTTATACCATTAATCCTGTTTTACAGTGCATTTATGTCTGAAATTTTTTTCTCTTACTACAGTCCTTTCAACATTTTCTGAGTTTACAAGATATTCATGTAATAAAATAGCAAGGGTGACTGCTTGGAATGAACATCTTGCCCGAGCTATACAATTACAATTTGTACGGTCATTACCTGACACAAGAATGAGTGATGAGCATTTGACAAAGACATGGCAATTTGTTAGCATTGCCTGCTGGCTTGAGTGACACTTTTATATTACCTCTTTTTTTTTTCTCCTGGAGTCTTTTTAAAGCTTTGCTTCCTGATTAAATTCTGGGACAGGCAGTTGCTGCAGCCTCTAAAATATACTTTTGAAATAGCTTTGATAGTGTGTCATTCACATATTCTGGCACATTCTTTTCTACATACTGATTATTTCACTCTTTACCTTACCCCCCTGAAATCACAAATCACCATCACTAATAATGTTGCACAGCAAGCAAAGGGCTGCTCATGTGCACAGCACACGGTCATTGGGTAAGGTAAAATCCAAATGCAAATTAAACTAAACACCAGCATCAACTCGTACAACATCAATCATTCTGGATTTTGGACAAGGCAGCTATTAATGACACATAAAGCTGCAGCAAGGCAAAGTGCAACACCAGCCATTTTGGTCTGAAATTGCCTTGTAGTTTAGAAATCCCCTTGATGTAATAAGCCTGCATTGCAGCTGCAATACATCCCAGACTTTGCTCTTCCTCAAGGAATGGCCAGTGGAGACCGGGTACCATACACATATACAAGCACATTCCCTGGCAGTGTTGCATAGTCATAGACTGTGCAATGTAACATGTCCCTATTTTTGTTGGAGACAGGGAACTTGCCTGTGGCTGCAGCTATAAAAACAGCTGGATCAAGGTCAGGAAGTCAGCTACCTCCAAGGTGTTCCCACTGATGTAATCTTGCTCTTTTCCATGCAGTTTCCTTCACTTCACACTGGTGCACAAATGATTAAAAGCAAGCAGCACCTGACATTTCTGTGGCCATTTCTCTGAGCCCTTCCTGATGCTTCTTTTGCACAATGGCCTTTGCATGTCAACAATAGCTTTTAATGTGTTTTCAAGATGTATCTCAATTATAAATATATCACAAAGTACCCAGTGGCATTGTGTCCTTCCTAAGATAGATAGGTTGAGATTTTAACTGAATTGAAAACCTTTAGGGAAATCTAGGATTTGGAGAGAAAAAGGTAATGGTGACAGTAACCTCTTATAATTGATTTATAACCCTTTTCATTACTTTTCTCACAGTAATTTGACTGTGTTGTTTATTGCTGAAAATTTCCTATTTTGCTAAACCTAATACCTTACTAATGCTTTACTTCATGATTATATCCACAGATTTCAGAAGCAACATGCATGAAGTAATATTATGAGAACACTGGCATCTGGCTCATGGCTTTTCAGCATGGAGTAACCACTTAAAACCAAACCATTCAGGAAAAATGAAGCCTGTGGCTTCTTTCTCATCTATTTTGTACAAGTATTGCTGCTTAAGGCATGAAAAAATTTTTTGCATTTTTTTCTATTAACAAAATCTATAGGTACTTGTTTTTCTATGTCTATTAAAATGATAAATTACTTTGATTTCAGTCTGGATTTATTTTTGGCCTTTGTATAAAACAAAGGAGAATCAATTATGAAGTTGATAATATTTTTTCCTAACATTCTAAATATATTCAGCTTTAAATAACTTCAGCAAATCAAGCTCCTACATATGCTCACAAATAAAATGGTGCAGAGGAACACATTTTTTTGTGTGCATTATATTGTAAGCTATATTATATATGGTATTGTTGTCATAATTGAATTCCAGCTTGGATTTATGTTAATTGCTTTCATCTCAGATGAGTAATTAAAAATTACAGTCCATTCTTTTTTAGTTTGTTTCATTATAAAAAAATATACAACCCCAAAATAACTTCCGTTTAATCTCCTCATCGTGAAGCTAATGCTCAACTGCCTGTAGCACTGTAAAGAACACAATTGTTACAAGGAAAAGAACAAATGCTAAACTACATCTCCTGTTTAAAACAATTCTTACATTCGAGCAATTCATTGAATGCA
Source organism: Promerops cafer (assembly GCA_013398275.1). Classification (NCBI taxonomy): domain Eukaryota; kingdom Metazoa; phylum Chordata; class Aves; order Passeriformes; family Nectariniidae; genus Promerops; species Promerops cafer. Next base: position 444,241 of record VZSE01015169.1, read on the forward strand.
AACCCCCATAAATACCTCCAGATTTAATAGTTATTCCCTTTAAAATACACTGTTCAGCATGTAGTATGTCTAGTGCTAACAATGCTCTGCCAAACGTATAAGCAAGAGATGTGTAGCAAACACACAAATACTGTAGATAGATACCATCTATGTCAGTAATGACAATGACAGAAGATATGGACACCATGATCATGTGAAAGATCCCTTGAATGAAAAGAATTTTTTTGAAAGAGATTTCAATTAGGATAGGTTGAACATTCAGTAGAATCTTTATATTATCTCATAGCAATTTTTGGTATTTGTCCTGGAAACACACAAATTTTCTATTTTTGTATTTGTAAAATCTTAGTAACTTGTGTTTATACTTGAGCCTTATTTGACCCTTTTCTTCTCCTATCCTGTGATAGCTTCCTAATTACAAATAACCAATACAGTGTTAAAATGAATACCCACAGAAAAAAAAAAAGAGCATATTGCCTTCAGCGATGATAAAATTTTTACTGCAGCATTGACCCCTTCTGACACTTTGCAATGAGCTTCTGGACTGCTCTCAGCTACTTTCTTTGCTCTACTCCATCAGCACTTGAGGGTCCCCAAGGGCTTCTCAGAACTCAGGAGACTGCAGAAGGTGCCTCTCAGATGTAATCTTTGCAGAACATAAAAATAGATAGTCTGCTCCAGTCTCCTCTGTACAGCAGAGCTTGTTCCTCCTTGGAACTTTAAATCTGGAAATCTCATTTCGAAGATACTGATATTGTGTTACAAAGTGGGGTTTGTTGTTAAATATGGGGGAGAAAAGTAGTTCTGAATATAAAAATATCAAAACTTTGACTCCTTGCCATGTCAGTATTAATTTCCAGCTGTCATTATTTGACCAGTACCTTTCTACATGGGTTCTTATTTTTGACATAATTAAGTATTGCAACTCTTGGTCTTGTAAAACAGACGAATATAAAGCAGTGATTTAGTTTCATTACTGGCAGCATCTCAGTGCATATTTCCCAGGACTCTACTAAATCACACTATACATTACCTCAGTTGACAACTCTGGGGTTGTATTTTATTAAAATGTTAAAGTAGCAGCAATTTCTCTTATAACCGTAAAACACTTACATGAATGGTCAAAAGTGGACTCTGTAGAAAATACATTCTTTGTGGAGAAAAACATTTAACATTGTCTTTGCATCATTTTTCCAACAAAAGATAGCTGTTATTAAAAACCAACAAAAAAGCCCAAGCAAAAATATCTAAGAAGGACTAGATTATAACTCCATTTACCTCCATGTAACAATACAGTCTGCTTGAGACTAATTGTCTGTTGCAAAAAGCAGCATCTCTTAGTAGCTGCTACTGTCCCCAAGCACTGGGGGTGGTTGTGCACAAGGCTGTAGCACATAAAAGTGTTCCCCTTCTTGAGAAGTGGCCAGTTTGGACAATTAATAAAAGTACAAGAGAACTTAACTTACTTACATGCCTAACAAAAAATCTGGAAGTACATATAGTGAATAAAGAGAGACAATAATTCTGAAGAAAGGTTCTAGGTATTTGCTCAAAGTAGTATCCAAGGAAGTACAATGTGGATGAGCATTATGGAAAAAATTATGCAGTACAGAAAGTATTAGACTGTTTTCACCTCTGAAAATAATTTTCTGCAACCATCAGAAACAGTCTCAATTCTCATTTTGGAATTTAGCTGTAATCAGCCCATGCCTTCATGGGAACTGCTCCATATGTACAATATTGTGGGACTAGGAATCAGACTCCATCTATTTAATTCACTGGCAAAGAATCCCCTGTCCCTGCTCTATGCTCTATCAGATTATGTCCAGTAAAGCCAATGTTGCTATCAGCAGTGGTAAGTGGTAAGATAAGATCACTATAACCACTTATTTTCACATATCTATGAAGTGTTACAGTTGTATTGTCTGCAAAGCACACCTGCTGCAGTGGAATGTCAACAGGCAACAATTTCTCTTTTAATGAGAAAATGTAACACCACAAAGTGGTCTCCAGCAAAAAAACCATATTTGGATTAAAAAACAAGCTTTCTAAGCTTTTATAATCTCTTCCCACAGAAGTTCTTCTTTCATTATTTCATCCCCGCTCATTTTTGGCATGAAGACTTCAAGACTGTAAATGTTCTGGAATTCATTTTTTTTGTTACGACTAACTGTATTCTTAGTGTTATCACAAGGGATTTCTGCATTCCTTCAGTACTAAAACACAAAAACATTTCTATCTATGTTGATGGAAATTGGTCATAAACAAATATCCATGTACACAAACCAGATTATTGCCAGAAAAGCAGTAGAATGGCTGTATGCTGAAAGAAGGGCTGCTTTCACAAATAATAATGATCTCTAAATACCAGAGTTCGGAAGAAACACAAGCTTTTGACCAAAAGATCTTTCAGAACCTTTGTATAAAATGACAAATGGATCAGGTTCTTCACCACTTTTCAGTGTCCCTCACATGAGATTACAAATCCCTAGTCTGTATATTTCTTTATTTTTTTTCCCCTTTATAGCAACATCTGTTTTGACGGCTTACAGCTGTGGTTTGAAGTTTTTGGAAAACATGACTCATAACATTTTAAAATTCCTTAGGTTGGAGACATTAAGAATTACACTCACTTTGAAGTACAAGTCTGCATAACTCTTTGGATACTTGTCTAAAATTCAAATTCTCTAAATTGCCATTGTCATATATCATCTAAGCCAGGAATATATAAGTTTTCATAACTAAAATACATCAGATGCTTGAAAATCAGTTTCTTACCTTAATGTTACTTTCCTAATTTGATAAACTCCAAATACAAACCACAGGGCTACAGCCACTAAAATGAAAGAAAGTCTTGCTAGAGGGAGTGGCTCCCAAGTGCTTAAGTGGTATATGATTTAAAAGGAGTTTATTGTTTTAGCGTGCTCATCTTTGTGTGCTGTATGGAAACTTTAGTGCCTCCTCTGAATTTCATGGAGATAACCATACCTTCCCTATAGCATTTAAAACCCTGGTCATTATCTATCAGAATAGAAATTATCAATAATTAGCGGTAGAAGCAGCAAGCCAAAATAATACCAGTACATGTATGTGGACTCCACCTTATTTGAATGAGCTGATCATCACCATGCTTACCCCATACTGATACAAAGAGATGTAAATTTGATCAGACCCTTAATTAGTCTGTCCTGTAAACAAATAGTAAACAATGTGGAAAATGTTAGGCATGTTGTGACAAGAAATATACAAGGCATCTCAGCTGCAGAACTTCTCTAGGAAACGTTGAACAGAAAAGAGAACCAAAATTTTACTTACGACATGGACAATTAAACACAGCCAAGTTACTAAAAGTAATGTAATTTGGAAGCAAAAACACTGCAAGATGCTGAGCACAAGCAATAGTGAAGAATCACTGTGCAAGTTTCAGGAACTGTGCAAGTAGAAGCCTGACGGGTGTGGGGTCAAGAGATCAAAATGTTATTGCTTTGTTATGATTATATTTTTACTTTATCTTATTAAAAAGGGCAATAAATCAGTTTATGGGTTGAAAGCTCTGAGGTCTTGCTTACCATTACTGTCTCTGCACTGAGGATTATTGGCATAGTGATATCACTCTGTGATGTTATTTGGTTATTGAGTTACGTGTATTTCTAGTACTTGAGGTTGGCACTATCTAGAAAGGGCTGGAAATACAGTATTTTGCTGCACAGCTTCCCACTGCAGATACAACCTCTCAGTTACACCACGAATCATTTAAAAGTGCTAGCACTGAATTGCAGATTTGCTATAGTAGCATTTATTAAAAAACATAATCATTTGAAGCAGTAATTGTTCTGCTAGCAGGGCACAGCCATTCATAACATCCCTTTAACAGTATTTTTATGAAGATAGAACTTTAATTTTTCCAGTAGCTACAAAGTGCAATGCATGAGTACCTTTCCTCATTTGTTTTTCATTATGTATCACTACCCAGAGGCAATCATTAGCTAATTTGCTGATTTACAGTTGCAGTTTGCTAGCTTTAAACAATGCTAAGTCACTATGATTCTATTCTCAGTGCTATGAGAGGAAAATATCTCTCCTTTCACTCTAAACTGCATAACAAAGTCCCTCAACTATGTGCTTCTAGCTTCCCCCACATCTAAAACTGTTATATTGTTTTCTTTGCTAGAATTAACCGTAAATGGTGTTTAGTCTGCTTCTTTCTCCTATACTGCAGAGAACTCTTACTTTGCCACCTATCACAATCCAAATGAGTTTATCACAGAAAGTATCAGCTATTGCTTACTCAGTTTCCTAATGAAATCCATGTTGAAAAGTAAGTTGGTTACCGCTGTTTTTTTCGTAGCTGCCTGAGACTTTTTTTTAACATATTGTAAAATGCAAGCAAATTATTTGAAGTGTAGTATGTCTGTTTAATTGCCCTAATACGCACTGATACGTGATGAGATAAATGCTCCTCTGCGTGCTGGCAAAGGAGCACAGGAAGACGGTGGCAGGTGGGACAGCTCAGACACCACCCTGCCCAGCTCCTCCCATCACAGGAGGGTGGTGTATCCCTGGAGGGACTGTGGAGCAGTGTGTGTCTGTCTGTGTGCTCCTGAAAGGGCTCTGAGCATCAGCAACTGGAGAGGGGCTGGGCCTCTGGTGGCAGGAAGGACGTCCTCCTCTGGACAAAGCACTCTGGTGAAAATTAAAGCCTACTGTCTTCAGTACTTCCAAGTATTGTTTCTATGAAGACCCAAGAATTAATGTGTGGTTAGGGATTCTCATAAAGTTAAAAACCTTTCTGTTGATATGATTTAAAAATCTCTCAAAAATAATTCAAAATTGGATGAAATGCATGTTTTTCTCAGAAACATCTGAATGAACTGAAGTTCTGGAAACAGAGTAAACAATTTCTAAGAAAAATCTTACAGCCTTCTGGTGCAATTTGAAAACCTGTAGTTGAAATCTTTGTTTGTAATATAAAAAAAACATAATAGGTATGTGTTATGAAGCTGTACCAGACAGCTAAATTTTACATTGCCATATTACATAAGATCAATCTCAGTCTACCTAACATGTTATAGTGACATGGTTTTGGCATAAACTGTGAAAAAATAACAGATCAAATCTGCTGCGAAATATAAAATATTTAAGAACCTCAGTCCTATAACAGCACTAGCTTGTCAATTAAACTGCAACTCATTTTCTAAGTGCTCTGAGCTAATTTAAACCAGATCTAAACCACTGTGGGATGCTCCTACAGTCATGCACGGTACTGTAATAAAACATGCACACTGATGCCATAATGATTTTGCTTTTTCATATACTTTTCTCATATCCCCCTTTCACATATACTTTTATGCAACTTTTATGTATCCCAAATGCTTTTAGCCCACATACTTGTAATTCCCTAAATTTAGTAACTAGCTTAAACCCAAAGTTCTCTTAAGCCAAAAAACGAAACATCTTGGAAACATCGTAGTTAAAATGTCAGAGACCCAGACCCCAAGTCCTCTCCAGAACACATCCTGTAAACTAAAATAAACCCATACAGAAAAAAAACATTCCTTACAAAAAAGCTTCTCCTAAGCCTCCCATTAAAAAACCTATAATAAATATACTAATATGCAAGATCTATAATTGTACACGTGAACCATTGCAGAGAAGTCTTTAGTAAGTTCCATGCACCAGTCCAGGCAGGCATTTCCTGCAGAGTGCTCCGACCTGGATCTAAGAATCTTTAATAAACACCAAAATAAAATCCCTTTTTCCCCCTCTAACTGTGTTTAGCTTTTAATTCTAAGCCCAAGAAAAAGCATCAACACACCTTTCTTTCCTTTGATCACTTATGAACAAGTAGTAGGTGCTTGATAAAAAATTTGGGTTTGTCCAGATACAGTGGGTGTGTTTTGAATAAGGAGGATTTTTGATTTCACTTTCTCCACTTAAAGGCCTTTGGTATATAAATTAGGGACTTATGTTGAAAAATGAAGAACTAATCTAAAATGACTGGAATTTGCAATTTAAACTATAGTCTGGATATTTTCCAGTTGTCTTAAGAGAAATTAAGAAAATAATCCAAATGTTCTGGGGAAGGAAAAAAAAGCCCAACATGTAAATGTGTCCTGTTGCTGATGAGATACTGCAATAAAAGAAATTATACCAGCAGAGGTGTAAGAAATTCTTACATAAATTAGCAATAATGAAATAATGAAATAACAAATGTGACAGCATGCCTAGTTTCATTTTTGGATAATTCTGAAAAACAGCACCTTTCTGTGACAACAACATGTAATCAAATTAATGATAACTTGTGGAATATTATTTCATCTAACACTGAGATTTATTTTGAGGCTTTTACATTTTGATGTTCATTGACAAAAAAAATCCCAAAAACTCATGTCATTGAGTTAGTCATAACTATTTGAAAATAAACAACCCTTTTAAAGATGACATGATTTAATAATCTTGAGAAGAAAAAATGATAGTGTAAAGCATTGCTTTGGTCACTGTTGTTACCAGCCAGGATTTTTCTCTGACTATCCTCTGTACCAGACAACTTTCACACTTTCTGAAATGTGCCCCTGTGACCTTATTTGTTTCCTTGTTAGTGCCAGACTTTCTCAGAAATTACTCTGATACTACTGGTGTATGATTCAGTCTCTGTGTATGAGCCTAAGAATGTCCTTTACCTACTAGTTTAAATAATCACTTGTAATGTAGCTCATTTCTTGCACAAGAAACGGACTGTGAACTTCTCTCACCATTTATATGTGTTCCCTCCATTCTGCAAAAATTTGCTTTCATTCTCACACCTACAGAAAACATAGTAAGAACCACCAAATCCTCAGTCTGCCTCCTCCTGAAATTCTTCAAGGGTCAGAACAGAATCCTCTTTTCTCTAGTAAGAAAAATGTACCAAGTTTGTACTCTTTCAGATTACTATAGTGCTGATGATCCATGGGACAAACCAGCCTTTATCCCAGCTCACTCTAGCAGTTGGTACTTGCCACACATTACTGTCCTCAGTTTAATGCATACTACACCACTATCAGAAATGTGCTGGACTGCTCAGTATTATTTCAATGACTCAATACCTTCATGTGTTTCCATACATATTTTGAAGTATGAGTCACTGCCTTCCTTAAATCTTGCAGGGAAAAAAGGCAGAACATTGAGAAGGATTTTTTTTTTTTTTAAACTAGGTTATTTATTCCCTCCTATACATATGATTAGATAATATTCTGAAAGTAAATGCAAAGTCAGTAAAAAGTCTGAGGATGCCTGGATCTGACTCATTAGCACACATTCAGGCAAGGTTTAGTGCGATGCTGTTGCAACACTGCCACAGAGCTTCAGATAGCTCAAAAGCACAGGCAGAATATTCTCCTACTGGCTCAAAGGCTCCAGAATTTAAACACGTGCAATCATATTCAAATAGAATTTGCAAGTTCAGATAAAAAAAATTAGTATTGAAAGCAAGTGTTAAAACAGAATGGCAGGTGTGGTAGTTTTGTATGGGAGGCACTTACGGAAGCAAAGCTGCCAATCAGTAATTAGCTGTGAGAATTGACAATCTGTTAAACCACTAGAAAGCTGGACACATCTCTGTGAAAACACATGTTAAAGATGAAAGAAACCTGAAAACTCTCTCCGGTTGCTGGGCAGGGCAGGGGAAAACCATCAGCCCCACGGCTGGAATTGAGCACAGCAAGGGGCTGGAAAACAGCCATGCAGCCAGAGCAGGCCCCTGAGATCCTGCCACAGCTCCAAGCCTGAAGATCCATCACTGCGACTGCTGTGGCCACCACCTGGCAGGGACCACATGGCCATCTGCAGGCCCCGGGCAAAATGGTAACTCTTTCAGTGCTTCAATGCTCCCTCAAGTGAGAGAACAGGACGAAGTGCAGAAGAAACGTAAAGAAACAACATGAAGACACCGAGGGCAGTGAAGAGGAAGTCAAGTCCCAGATGGGAGGGATGAGGAGATGCCTTGATCTTGGAGCTGAAATCCTCTTGTAAAGCTATGGAGAAGAATGTAATTGATCCATCAGACTTTTTTCCCCTATAACGCATTGAAGAATTATGGGGGGATAGATTGTTCAAACCTATGTTGAAGCAGGCAAATGTTGAAATAGCTGTGAATTTAATAAGAAGTTTGAACAGAGAGGGAGAGAGGAATGATAAAGACCCTTTACCCCCAAGGAGAGAAGAAGACCTCTGTTCCCAAAGATGAAAATTATCTCAGAGATAGATGAAGAGAACCTTTGTTTTTAAACAGCTCATCCTTAGAATAGTACCCAATAACTTGACATAGCCCATAAACACAGCTGTAAGAAAAGCTGTAGAAAATGAGAGAGACTTCACAATTGCAAATTTTCCCGGGCGGCTGCTATTTGTAAAAATTAAAAGCCACGAAAGAACTGTTTTCTTGTAGAGCAGTCTCCATAAATTTACTAGAGGGACTCCTCTCCCTAAGTGAACTGCAGCAAGACTATTCTAGATGTAGTAAACTAACTGAAAATTTTAGGTTTTGTCTCTTGACATTGTCAGTGAGAAAGGAAAGGTTGTAGGGGGAAAAGAAGTATTCTGAAGGTTTGTTCTAATTCTTATTACTCTTTCTTTTTGTTACTGTTAATAAACTTTTAAAGTTTTGAGCGTACTTTGCCTTCCTCCTAATCCTATCTCACAGCAGGAAATATGTAAGTACATTTTATTGAGTGCACTAGTGTTTAGCCAGCACTGAACCCACCACATTAATTGGTGTGTTAGCTGAGAAATCTCAAATTGGCAAACCAAAACCACTACCGCAGGTATGTCCCCACTCATCTTTCTCTAGTGCTATTTTATTATGCCACTCCTACTGCTGGTTGGTATAATTAACTGGAAAAAAAAAAAGGGTGACGGTGGTAGGAGTAAAGTGCTAGCAATAAATGATGCTCCAAGGGCTAAACTGCACATAAAAGAATAAAACTGTTAATTGTTCAAAGCATTTCAAAGGTTGCCTGTGTGCCTAGGGATTTGGTAGGATAACTAATATTAGAACTGTTTGGGAAGGAGGAAGATGTTTATAACCTGTCTTGTCTTATCTTGAATCTTTCTAACATAGCTTTGTTTTATCCTTTAGATTCTTTCATTTGCATTTTTGTGTCTGCATTATATGTGCAGAAATTGAACAGTCCAGATAATAGTTGTGCCACTTACATAAATAAAGATGTCATTAAATCCAGCAAGTTTCTGCAAGCTGCCTCCCACATTACAGTTATAAATTGATCTTGGATATTGAAGAACAAAACAAAATACATTTAACATCAAGTGGTTACTGTTCAAAGTGGAAGGATGACACAATTGAAAAATGAGAATCAGAGAGTGCACACTAAGTTTTCAAAAATTTATAACAGACCTATAAATTCCACATGAATGGTTTGTGCATAATGAATACATTTAGGACATTAAGTACAAAGGCCAGGAATTATGGCCAATTCATGTGACAAGCACCAGTGGATACTTTCCAAATCCCACCAGCCACCTTCACAAAGTTTAAAACAAGTAAGCAAGCATGTTCATCCATCATACTTTCTTGTACCAGAGAAATATATCTGAAGGTCAACCTACACTATTATGCCAGTTTTAAGTATGTGATTGATGCTATTTTTAATAAAGGCCAGCCTGGCCCAACAATTTGTAGGATAGTGCCTACAGATAGTACTACAGTTTGACCCCAAGAGGAATCAAGATTTCGAGAAAGTGGTATGTTTTGAGAGAGAACTAGATCTGGCTACTCAAAATAGTCATGCCCAAATAGGTCGAAATGAATGGATAGTCTAAACTGTTGCCTGGTGACAAGTTAGAAAATGAGCATCTCATTTCTGTTAGCATCGTAAGTTATAATGTCACAAAAGACTGTATTCTTAAAATTTGATAGGAGATAGGACTAATGGAAAAAAATATGGCCTATTAAAATATTGCAGGAAAATAATCCAAAATTTCTGAAGCTGAATGAACAATTATTTGCTAATAACTTAAAATGCTGTCCTCAGCCCAAAAGATATGTCTCCAGAGGAAGAATTTCATGGTGTTTCTAACAATAGAAATGTATATCACATAAAATGTGAAGGTTTGTTTGTTTAATTCTTAAATTTTGAGAAAAGTGCAATTTGGGATTTTGCTGGTGTTTACTGATGTGAAATAGACACAGAGAAAGATGTACAACCTCCTAATACATCATGGCTTCAGATTTTAAGGCATATGAGACCTAATCCAGCAAGGTGTTGGCTGTTATGAGACTTCCTGCAATGCATCAGGCTGATTGAACCATTCAGCTTCATAAATTTCAGAAATGAACATTCAGAGAAGTAGTGACCTGTATTATCTGTTATGAACGACTGACCAGTCTTGTTCAGCCATGAATATGTCTCACAGCACAAGTGCAGAGGGCCAGTTCTGCCCTGTGGTTAAGCTAAGGGACAACCACGGGAGAAACTGCTGGACATTGCAGACAACTGAAGAAGAGCACACAGTCAGTCCTGACCTGTCCTAGACTGACAAGGTAACAATGCAAGAAGACACTACCAAAAGCCATGCAGAATGGAAGGGGAGAATCAGATACAATAATAAAATCCTCTTTCTTCAGGTATGATTCTCCAGCATGTTAAGTCCTTTGGTGCTCACTGAATTTTATTTGGAATTGAAAGGATTCAGGTCTTTCCATGTCTGTCCTTTCTTATTTTGCTATACTCCCAACATCTTCTCTCTTGCTCTCCTCTCCTGTCTCTCGTCCACTCCATTACTTCTGTTCCCTTTTCTCCTCTTTATGAGTAATCCTTTTCTCTCAGCCCAAGACAAGCAGCGTTTATTGCTTTGTTCTCATTCTCTCAGCCAGGATTTTAATCTCTCTCTGTTTCACTGAGGCATGTTATTCCACTGCTCCATGTACTTCTGTGTTTCCTTAGACTGCATTCTTTCATTTCAATTTCATCTTTACATTTTTGTTTGAAAATTCAAGTTTGCTGTCCTTGCTTGCTTTCATCACCTGCTCTCTCTATCTTATTTTTATTGCTTCCTCACATCTCTTTTCCCTTTTTGCTGCAAGTTTCATTGAGGTTCTTCTTCATTTCTAAATCAGATTCAGTACACTTGTATCAATTCAAATCCAAAATAAAAAAGCTGGTCCACTGCCTACTCAAGATGTATCTTAGCAATTTCCTTTTAGACACTAGAAAATTGTACAATCTGGAGGTTTATTTTATTCTTGCCAATTCTCTTTCAAAGCACTTTAATTATCAGTGAATGTACAATTTGCATGGATGCAAAAACAGTCTAAGATAGTCTTGCAACTGTTCCCTTCCTGGAATATCTGTTTGCTACAGTTTTAGGAAACAGACTAATTCTCAGGATAAAACAGTTCTGACTCACAAGCTGGAAAGAGTATCACTCTCAGCATATGTCATTGCTTGCAGGATATAAATACTGCTCTTGTGAAACTAATCTGATGCACTGCATCTGTAAATCTTTTTCCATGTCATTACACTGCAGAAAAGTTTATGCAATCTAATGTGATTTGAAACAACTGCATGATAAGTCTGTATGGAATACTAAGTGTTTTGGGAGCAAGTGTTTCTCATATAAATGACCTTTATAATATAAATAAAATCCCTTTGCCAGTATCAGAGAAACATACCAAAATGACTAGCAAAAAACCTCCCCTTTTTTCCCTACAGTTTTCCTTTTAAAAACTCATTTAGTGGCTATTGGGGTATTGACTGAAATATGAGGAGGCTTAAGTCTGGGGCAAAACCTGAAGATTCTGATATCCTGAATCTGAATTTTGATTTCTACTGTTTGTTAAAGATTTCACTCCCCAAGATCTAACCCCAAATTCTCAGTCTGTTCTTTAAAATTTTAAGCACTATTTTCATTGTTTCCTTCCTTTAATTTGTTTTCTACTTTATTATGTAATTTAAGCTACAGATATGTCTTTTAAGTAAATAGAAATGCATCTGTTGTACAGATTAAAGATGACTTTTCCATTATGTTTCTACTGCTTAATGAGCATATATTTGTGTGTTTTCATACAGAAAAGGATGCAGTTTTGCATCTAGCTGTGTGCATCTGGGGAAAGGCCATTTGTGGAATAACTCTGGTATTGAGATGAACCTACATCAATCCTTTCAGTGCAAGAACAAAAAATTCTACAGGAACATTCTGTTGAAATTAGAATCATTATTAATTCACAACACCTAGTTTTCCTTACTAATGACTTTCACGGTAATCAGACTTCCGGAAACAAAAAAAAATCTGCTATTCAATTTAGACTTAGGATTTGTGAAAGCTCAGAGGACAGGGAGTGTTACCTTTAATTCAAGCAAAATCACCATTTAAAATACGGGAATAAAGCAACTTTGTGCCTGGTGTTTGACAAACAGATTCCTTTAAGAGACTTTTTGTAAAGTTAGTTCCTAAGCGGCCTAAAAATCATGTATGTGAGTTGGAATTGCTTGTTGCAAGATTTTTGGCTCTCGATTTTACCAAGTTTTCAACCAAGCATCCTTCCAAAAAGAATTCCTTAAGGACTGGACACTGATACACATCAACAGCAGTGAGCTTTCACCTACTCTTTCCACTTCCAGACCCTGGTCCACACTTTCTTAGAATGCACATGTCTTAGTCCAGGCTTAGCTTTTTGGTGACTTGATAAATATTGCATGGTAACTACAATGCTAATACTATGGGTTTGGGTAGATAATTAAGAGAATGCAGTATGAGAGGTCTCTGTATTTTGGCTATTTTTCTCTTCACTGTAGACTCCTTTGAAACCAACAGATATTTTTAGACTCTCTCACATATGTGCTGAAAAAGGCTCATCTGGCAAGATGAATGTGCTTTTTAATACCACATTCATTGTGACAGTGATGACACACTGCCTATAAACTGCAGCTTGCAGACATAAGTCAGGCATTCAGAAGAGACCTTTGCATCATATATCTTATATTCCAGTTCTCAAAACTTAGATCAAAGACACCAAAAATGAGATATGCTGAAAGAGTCACCATCTATAAATTGGAGTAGAATGCTTCTGGTTGACAACAGAGGAGATGGAACAAAAATATGAAGAATAGAAAACATGGTGTTGGAGTGTGACTCAATTCTCTGTCTTGCCTTCATCATAAAATAGCTTTTCAGTAAAGTCAGCAGTATCAAGAATAAATCCAGGTCCAGAAGATCAAAAGGTTCAGTATCCAGATAGTAGTGTCTTGCATGAATCAGCAATATCTTATGGGGGATGACTGCAAGAAAAGCAACCCTTTTATTTTTTCTGTCAGAAATCTGTGGTGAAGGAAAGGTTGCATGGCAGCAGTAAGGCTGCAAAGAAAAATACCAAGAGCATTATTCTCAGTTTCTGTTTCACTTTTTTTTTTTTTTTTTAATGTGTATTACAGATACAAATGGATCATTATTATATTGTGGATACTTGTCCCAAAAAAGAAAATCTGCGCAGTTAATATAAACACATTCTTAAGATAGACATTATGCTAATAACTTTAATGTGCAGAGTATATGACTCACAGAAAGTGCAGGTGTGCAGGAAGCACCTCAATGATCAGACAATATTAGGACAAGTTGCAAACAGAGACAGGAATATATTTTTACTGCATTCCCACCTACTTCATGGGCAACGACTTTCATTAAAAACCCATCTTTCTCACAATGCAAAGTTCAATAGAATTTATTCTTCTGTAAGAACTTACTGTGGCTTGGTTACGGACAATTACAAAGATGTCTGATACTTTCACACATCCTGTTTATAGACATCAGTATATTCTGAATAGGTCTAGTTGAGAACTTCATAGTTTCTGAGCATCCCCTATATAGTGAATACCGACATATTCACTATACGTCTAAACAGGGTGAGAGAACAGGCCTGAAAACCAGAATACAATGCCATAATGGGGCATATCTGCACCACTGATTCTTAGCAAAATCTGACTAGTGCCACACGCAATATCTAAGTCCTCATTCCTCTGCACACATTAGATCTCTTTCTCTCTAGAGAGAACCTTGAAGCTGCTGATTTTCGTATTCCAAATACTGACTGGACTGAAAATTTTCAAAGACCTACTGATCAGAGGCTGGCTGAAAACTTCCATTATCAGAAAGAGCTGAACTCTTCATGAGGAATTAAAGCCTTGCAGCTTCTAGCATCAACACACAATTATGTCATGACTTTCATGCAGGGTCTGGTAGTGCACTGTAAACCAGAAGCTTACAGTTCCTGTTCCTGAGACAGAACCTCCTCAGGGATCAGCCAGAGGTGATGGAGTGAGCTTCAGTATGAAGCTTTCACAACCCAATTTTCTTTCCCTCTTACTGCAGTCGAAACTTACTAATTTCTTTAAACATACACAAGTTCTAACTCTGATACACCTAGTTTAAATAATGCTCATCCTTAACGAAACAAAGCACTTCTATCTAAAAGAATCAGGCTCATTTAACATGCTTACTTATGGTGCTCAGTCCCCATGCTGATGACATTAAGGACCAACATAACACTAGAGAAAATTACTACACACAATGGAAACTCTTTCAGAGAACAATGTCCATTCATGTCTAATATTTGTACACTAGCTAAACAACTTTGGAATCTTAGATAAACACAAATAAATAAAATCATGGCACTTCACAACTGAGGATAGTTGGGACTCTCTAGTTTTCCATATCTTAGTAAACAATCTCGTGAACATTTTAACGTCTCGTTAAATAGCTTAGTTACAACATCCCAATTATCTTCCAAGCTCTTTATGGGCCTTTTCCAGTTCCTATTTACTGTGAAAAGGATCTGACAGATTATTTCAGTCTAGATTAGTAGCTACAGTATCTTAAAATTTCTAGTTTAATGGGATTATTAGTCTTACACCTAAAGCATGATGTTCTGAAACACAACGCCTGTTATTATTAAGCAAAGAAATTACAGTCATGTTCTGAAATGACCATCCCTGTGAGACTGGCTCAGTTATCTCCAAGAGATGGCTTTATAGCTTAGAGAACTGACAAACTGTCATGTCATGAAATTCATGCAGGGAATGGTATTGTGGCTGTAAATCACAAGGGCAACTCAGACAGTGGCCAGCACCCTTTGGAATAATCTTTACATTCCTGTTTTGCTCAATAAGCCTCTTAGTTGAAAGATTACCCATGATGAGTTTTTTTCTCCAGGACTGGTAAAGGATAGCTTCTGTGTCTTTGACAGCTGCTTAATAAAATTTTAAAAAGGCTTTTTGTTGGGCATTTATCTGTACTTCTACTCCTCCAAGGACTATAAAGGGAAAGCAACTCAAATTCAAAGTCAATTTGTCTTTCGTGATTTGCTTTAGGCATGTTTAAATCTAAACTGCTAATCTAAAATCCTGGAAGCAACTGTATCAATTAAAATAAACAAATCAAGTCATCACAGCTGGATTGTACTAACATTTCAGCAATTACTACATTTTCTGCTTTGTCTGACAGAGATACCCTGTCCTTGTTGACTGAGTCTACTCAAAAATCTCGTTGAAAGAGCAGGTTGCACCACAGTCCTGGGACAAGTCCTTTTCTGCTTGGCACACATTGAAATGTTACTTTGAAGTTTACAGCTTCTATTGCAGCCTCAGCCTATGTGCAGTGAAAGAGATCCCCCCTTCTCTTGACCTCCAGGTACCTATTAGAGTAACATCAGGGACATCTTGGAGCTTCATCCCACTGTCTTTCGAATTCCATCCTTGGAAAAAATGTATCTGCTTCACAGTAACTTCTTACTGATTACATCAGGCTTAAAAATTGTTACTGCTGCTCCCAGATGTTATAAGGTTTTTAAGCCTATTGCTGAGAAGAATAAGATGACATAGCAACATTCTTGATCATTTGCTGGGTGGCCCAGCTAGGAGTATGTCAGGGTACCAAAGCCTGCTTCAGCCCACTCAGCAGTAATTTTCTTGGAAATAGCAAGAAATACAACTGTTCTCACTTTTCTTATTTTTCCAGAATAGCTACTTTGGATTAACAGTGATTAATTTACAGATTTTTTGCCTTATTACATTGTTTACACTTCTGAACTCAACTCAGGACATGAAATCAGACTTACATGACCACTTGCCAATATAAAAAGTGACTATGCTTATCTCCAAGAGCCAAACAGATAGTAGATATAAATACAGTCTTAAGCACTCTGATGATTAAACAACAACCCTGAGAATCCTTCTGGTTTTGTTAATTTAGTGTTCATTTTCTTTACCTCTATATTCTCTTACTCTCAGTAGATGAAGAAGGCTACAGCAACATTTGCTCTCTTTTCAGAATTTTTAACAATGATTTTCTGAATTTTTTTTCCTTAATAAGGAAATTATAAAGCAATCATAAAATTATAGGCTGCATCAGGCAGATGTCAAGAAATAAATAAGCATTACGTTCATAATGTTTTGAACTTAGAATCAAACTACATGCTTAGATTTTTCATTTTATTTTTCTAAGCAGGTCAGCAAATCTCAGGACAGTTCAAGAATACAACCTACAGTAATGAAACTTACAATGTAAAATTAACCAGCACTTTTAGAAGAGATAAAATGTTCTTTACAAAACAAATTATTACATCAGGAGGCATCATTTTGAGAGGATGGAAAATATATGAAAAATTCTTAAAGGCAATTTCCTCCCCAGAGTAATGTTCTAGTTTTATATCATAGCTACGTAACACCTAAGTCATGCAAATTTGTACACTCATATTTACTGTGGCAATACAGATACAAAATTCAAAAGGAAATTGTTCAATGCAATTATCCCCCAAATAGAGAGGGAAAAGCCTAATGTTACTGAAGCTGGGAAGTTTAAGAGCTTTCAGCTTTCATTAATTATTTCTGCTCTACAGGATGTTAAACAGTTTTTCAGACTTTATTCAGTGACCTGTTTGCTTATCCTCAAATATTCTGATCAAGGATGGAAGAGCTGGCATTTTCCAAACAGAGTGGAAGCTTAGTTCTTTGTACCAATTCCTTCCCTCCAACACAAACAACAAATGACTATGTACTCTGTACACAACTCCTGAGGTCCTGAGGAAAGAAAGTAGGGCCTTTAAAAGTATTTTCTTTCAAAACTGAATTTCACCTCAACATCTTCATTCAGTCAAGGAATATCAAAACAGTATTGCCTCTTTGCCACACTGTAGTCTACCTTCCTCCTAGAAAGGTTATAGACTTTGTCAAAACAGGTAAGTAGGATTTTTTTTTAAAAGCTAAAATAGTTTCCCCCCCACCTCCACTGTAAGTTTTCTACAAAATGAATAAAAAATGTAAAAAATAATCTAAGTTATTTAGAATTTAGGTCCTCCATTCAGAAGTAATTTAAGGACTTAGAAGCCTACTTTGTTTCCAAATTTTGTGTAATTTAGGATTTTAAATTTTTGGATCCTAGATAAACAAAGGAAACATACAGGAATTGGCGACATCCAGGATCAATATGCTTTCTTGAAAGATATACAGGAAAACTTAAAGAATTAAGAATGGCACCCACAGTGCTGTACTGTTCAGTACCCTTTAGCTCTCCTCTTGGAAAGGATGACAAAAGAGCATTGAATGACCCTCGATCCTCTCTACTTATGTATGTAGGTGCCATTGTTTGGCTTGCAGGAAGGCAAGTCCTGCTCCCTGAACTGAGCCTGCTGTAGTGGAGAGGTATGCACGTTACTTCTGTTGGCATTCTGCAAGAGGTTGAGTCTTTTAAAAAGAATCTAGAGGACTAGAATAAAAGTAGTGCCTTCACTTTTTTTTTTTTTTAATCCAGGATTTAATTAATCCAAGATGTGAGACACTGATTTGCAGTTTTTCCTCTCCTTCATTCCTGATGCTCCCAACTGAAGTGGATGTCCCTGGTCTGCAAACTATTCTGCCCAAGGAAACCACTCTCACTCCTCTTCACAGTGCACTGTGCATGGAAACAGAAACAGTTCACATAACACAAGGGTTGTCAAGCATTGCAAGGGGCTGCTCAGGGACGTGGCGGAGTCAGCGTCCCTGCAGGTGCTCAGGAAACGGCGGATCATGGCACTTAGTGCTACGATTTCATTGACCTGTGGTGTTTGCTCAAAGATTGCATTCGATGATCTTGGAGGTCTTTTCCAACCTTAGTGAGTCTATGATTCTAAGCACTGATTCAGCCATACAGTTCTTGGCTACAGCTACAAATGTAGTAACCTCGCTAGTAAATATACATCACAAGTATACACGATAAGACTATGCAAATACAAGACAAATCACTTGCATGAGGGATTTTTTACCCCTTAGAAAATAACAACTGGAAGCCAAGTAAAATGAATAAAACTCTATGAAAATTACCTTTTTTCCCCACTTGTGCTATGTTTAGAACATACAAGCCACTTTTGTTGCTTTTACAAAATGGCAACGAGTAATAGGCACCTCAAGAGTAATAAGTTAGAAAAGCTCCAAATGGCTTTTTGGATTTATTTGTTTAGTGTGTTTGCATGAAAGGTGTCCTTGCAAGAAAGTAAAATGGCTGTACATGGAAAGTGAAAAATGACCAAAGTTTTGCTGCTTCTAATTTATTTGATAGATGCACTCACGCTCAACAACTGCATTTCAGTGATTCTCTGTTTTTTATTTTTCTTTTTCTCATTCTTTGAGCTGCAGTGTCCACACTTAAATCTGGCAAAATTTAAGTAGTAATGAAACACAGATCCCTTCTGCATCTTCCTTACAGCCTGATTTACATAAAATTGATTTACCTTTTTTTGTGGGTATTTTTTCTTTATTTGCATATCATCTAAGTAAGTGGTGCAGTTGTGTCAAAATAATTGCAAATCCCAATTTCCAAAACTAATTTTCATTTATGAGCACTTATTTTTTCATTGTTATTTATAGCCAAATAAAACTAAAATAACCTGTTAAGCTTTCACATATATGAACAATTTTGCCAAGAAAAGCAAAGCAAAGCAAATGAAGACTAATTCTGAATTTTTTTTTTTTTTTGCAAACAGGTAATACAAAGGGAATTATCTATTCTTAAAATAAGATTTGCTTCAAAAGAAAGAACCATGCATCTTAATCCTGCACGTCAGTTAAATTGTGCAAGCAGTGTTTGTCCAAAAAGTAAAATGATTGATGGCATCGGTTGCTAAAATAGAAAGAAATACAGTTTGAATTCCAATGTATTTTCTGTTAAATACATTATATTTTCAGAAAACTTCCTGGTGCAGCCTGTGTGAGGATTGGTATACACATGCAAAGTCCTAATAAAGACAAGGTCATGGGCTACATGACATCATAGAGATCAGCCTTGAGTAAAATGGTGCAGCATCAGACTTGGACAATTTATTTTTACAATATCCAAATATGCACTGTTCAAATGTATGCTTGCTTGTTTTACAGTTTAGTCCTCAGAAAGATTAATAAGTTGTGTCCATGAAAGGATTTTGAGGTTTTCTGTGGAGAAAAAAAAAGAACTGAGAAAAAGAACTGGGAAAAGTAGTGTGATTCTAATAAATAGTAAAAGAAACTAAAATATGAAAATAAATATTAAAATACTTCAGTATAGTACATTATTTTATATATTTGCCCCAAATAAGACTCACTTTTGGTATATATCTGGTTGTTTGATTTTTTTTCTTTTCACTTCAGCTTTCTAAAAATTTGGATGTCAGAAGCTGCAAGGCTGAACAGTTAGAGACAATATGAAGGGACTGGAAAATCCAGGTAAAAGATAATACAATATGGAGTTTCTAACCTTTAGGCTTCTGTGTTCCCATTTAGACTTAAACAATTTGCATCTGACAGACACTGGGTGATCAAAAGGATTCATGTTAGTATATTATCTAATGGTTTATTAATATCTCCATTACAGAACCTCCCAAACTGGCCCAGAAAGAGTTGGAGGATAGTATGAACACCAAAGCTACAACTCAAGCACCTTTTCAGGAACTTATACATAGCATTATGTATTCCACATGCACAGATACACTGATTTTAAGAAATATTTAAATGTAGTTTGATGTTATTGCACAAAGTAGTACAGGGTCATGCTTGGGTCCCTGTGTTCTTATGATCCTGCTATATAAGAAGCATTTGCTTATATAATTTCACTGAAAAAAGCCCCACTACACTCTATGATTTCAGATGCGGCACTCCACAGATTTTTACACCATAATAAGAGCTACAAAACAACAGTAGGTATCTATGAGTAACAGCACTTACAGTGCTTGTAAAAGCTATTAAAATGCAGGCAATCATAATTTCATAATGAAAAAAAACAGGTCTGTATGGAGAAAGAACATTTTTTATCTCTAGTCTTTTACTTTATTGTCCTGGAGCTTTTATACTGCATCTCCCTCTTCTAGTGATTGCTGCACTCTCTAAGAGTCCTGTAGGTCAAACTCAAGGTACTATGTTTCATAACAAAATCAATTTTCACAATTTTTTTGCTGCAGTTTAAAGAGGTACACTAAGTCCACACCTTTGATAAAATATAACTGATCAAATTGTTTTTAAAATGAGCATATTTGAGAACTACATTGGTCTGCCTATATGACAGAGGTATTCCTATGAATATTCCAGTCACTTTAATACCATCATTGCTAAACAAAGAGTGTCCTTCATCCCATCCATCTGATTGCACAAACAAAACTATTCCTTTAACTCACTCCTTTAGGACACTTGCTAGTATTTTTTTCCCTTCCTATGTTTATTTTTTTTTCCAAAGTTGTATTGTTAGGAAAGAAAAGAAATGTTTTAGTTTTTATGTCACTGATCCTTCAGACTGAATCCTTACACAGTTCCTCACATACATTGCTTGCTGTAGAGGAGCTCTGTGCAGGATCAAGTTGTTATAAACAGATGGGCTGGAAGAAATGGACCATATTTTCCTGTGATGTAGCTACAGATAACATATATATATATATATATATATACACATCTGTATCAGAGTGTAAGCACATAGCTTTATACTGACACAAAGATTTACTGGAAATACTGAGAGAGTTGGAGAGTCAAACCTCCTCCTTCCAAAAGCAGTAGGTAACAGGACACTCACATGATGCTGCTGGGGAAGAAGCTGCAGGGTTATCAGCAGATATGCCGAGTTCTAGGCACAACTTTAGTCAGCTTTGTCTACAACAGTATCCACTCAGGGTATATATATATATACATTCCTAGATCTATGAAAATAAAAGCTCACATATATACTTGAGCCTTCCTTAAATACCCAGAAAGAACAGGCATATTGCTGGGGAGGTGCTTCTGTGCCAATCCACGAGATAATTAATCCAGCACAAACCTACATATAACTGAAATTCAGAGCTGAAAAAGCAGCAAACACAATAAGGGAAAAAAAAAGATACAGGCATACAAGTCTTCTGTTCAGGCCTTTAGTTTTACCAGATAAATTTCCTATTCTTCTATTTTCCTGACTGAGCAACAAGTGTATGGACATAGGCAACTGGCTAAAAGGCCCATCAGCCAGTGAATGAAACTGAACTATGGTCTGTAATATTTTTATTTTATTGTAAGTGCAATTGCTAAATATGTATCTCTACAGTTTCATGAAGAAGTATTTTTTACAAGATGACAATATCAAAAATGTACCAAAGAGAAAAACAGATGAACTCTGATGAAAGCTTCTGGCAACAGGAAGTGATGTTTAAATACATGGCCCTAAAATTCCAGTAAAACTCAAATACTATTTTGGAACAACCCATGTAAGTTTTCAAATAACATGAAATCGTTCCTAAACTGTGCATTTTACTACATTAATCAAGCTCAAATTTTAGCTACAATGCAAATTCTTAATAAATAATACACAAACTAGAAGTTCTCTGTTATCTGTACATGGAAAATATTGATTTAAAGAGCACAGTGTATATCTACTTTACTAAAACATCACTAATCTGAGTTCACCAGAGGCTAGACTGAGAAGCACAAGCACAACAGGTATGCTGGAGGCAATCTTGGTGTGATAATGTTAAGTGCCATGGTGTCTCACTCTCCAGAGCCCTTCCCAAAAACAGAGCCCAAGGCTTCTCTAGCTGTCTGGCACAGCTGAAGTCTCTGCACTTACTGACTGCAGATGTGTCTGTCTCCCCGGAAACTGATGAACCTTGAAGTCCAAAATTGTTTAGCTTTTTAGTACCTCAGTGGTACTGGACTAAACCTGGTTAAGTAATTTTGAGAATTGAAAGGAAAAACCCAAGGCTTCCTTCTAACTGAGCTGAATTCACACAGTAACTGAACTCTCAATAATTCTAATTAAGTTAGACTTGTCCCAAGTCTTGAAGAGCGATTCTTTACATTTGTACGAGTTTGTTAAAAAAAACCCCCAAAAACCAAAATCTATGTTTTGCTTTGCTGTCTGTTGGAAAAGGATAACATGGGTGGAGATACAGTCAACTGATAATGTTTAGCCTGCAAATGCCTGCAGAGTTATTTTGTACCAATCGAGACTGTTCTCCATCAAATAAATGACTGAGTGACAAGTTGTGACTGAGCTAAGTGACAGCAGATATGTATTTTTGGTAACAGGCTCCTGAACAATCACATTGTTCAATGATCAAATGGTGCACTGCATGATGCAGACAAATTTGGCTCTGTGGATAACACTGCATATATTTTTTATGCAGGATCTTTCGAACACAACTGCATACACTATGAATATTTAAGGACCATATGCAGGCTGGATCATCAATTGAGAGATGCCCTTCACTTAGATCTCTATAAAACAAATATAAATATTTATTACATTGTACTTGTAATAACATCATTTATAATACTAAAACATGTACAGCTGCATCAGCATTTTCTTTTACACTCTGTCTAGCATAGAAAAGAATTTTCATCTGAAAACTTGGTAACTAATGCCAAGGAGAGAATTATTTCTGCCAAGTAAGGACAGTATGAAGGGGATGACAGAAGTACTTATCCTCCACAAAATATATTTCTAACATTAATAAATAGATGTAAGAGTTCTATATATTTCATTAGTGAAGTCCATTGAATAACTATGATTAAGACAATCAAATCAAAACAAATCAATTCAAATCAAGAAAATAATACAATAAAGTCTGATTTAGACCACATTATCAATATGTGAGAAATTCTCAGCAGTGATGAGTCTGAAAGCAGTATTCACTTTAGTACTGCACTGCTCTCAGGATGGTTCTTCTGGTTTCATGAGGCAAGCCTTATTTATTCAGCTTAAGATTTTACGAATAAGATACAAACTTCAGTTTGCACAGGTAAACAAAAATCTCTAGACCTGCAGGTTCCCAGACACTAAAGATTTAGTGCTGACTGTGGATTCTGCTCTTAGGAAAACATTGAAAACTTGCCATTACTTTATCTCCATATTTATGTTGCTGGATTTTTTCACAATGAATGTATTTATACTTTTCATGGACAATATTATCCAGAATCTGAATAAATCCACTACACCTTCATCTCACAGTATCCTTCTAAACCTCAACAGGGTCTTTCAGATAATATAAACATTATCCTGTTTATCACTATTGTACTAAAAAGAAAATTTGATTTTTCAAGTCACAGCAGATACAAGCTGAATAGAGCTTAGCTCTTTTTCTAAGTGCCTTGGGCATAAATAGCTAATCAATCACATTTAATCAATATGTTGTTCAGCCATGCAGATTCCCATGACTATAATTCCAGCTTTATTCAAATGATCTTTAGTCTCAGTACATTGTTCATTGATTTTTTTTTTCTCACTGAGAAAAGGCATAGATATAGATAAGCGCTACATCTCAAAACTTGGAAATACCAGTTTAGGAAAAAAAAAAGCAAAAGAGAGGTTTGGAACAACCTTAAAAGTCTTCTTAGTTGTCCAGGCTTCACTCTCATTGACAACGTCCTTCAGTGATTATAGGAATAGGCTTCCAAAGTATCAATTGCTAACTTTAACATATTTACTAAAGCAGTAACACAGGAGCAAACATGCCATGAATAGGAAGTTTAGGTCTTTATATACAGTTTCCATCTACATCCAGGAATGACAGACAGAATGGATTTAAAAGCACTAAGAATTCCCATTTAAATTATTAAGCAAAGCTTCCTCAACCGCAATTTTGTGGATTGCAGTCACATGTAAATGTTGATTATTCTTTTTTAAATCGTAAAGTGTGACAAAATGCCTCTTATTGTTAGTCTTTTCATTGTCTACGTTGGCATGGAATAAACATGAGCATAGCTGTTTCAGTTTGTTTGGAAACTATTGAAAAATGTAAATAACCATTGATCTTCGAATCTTGAACGTGGCATTTGCTTTCATATTAAATAATTTTAAATGAGAGGAAGAACCGCATGACATTAAAAGCACAATCTATCTTATTGTGTGGTTCTTTTCCAGTGACTTTGTAAAAGCACTGCTCTCCACTTATTTCAGAAGAAAACAAGAATCTGCATCTGGTTGGTTTGATCAGTGAACTCAGAGGCGAGAGAGAATATTTGCATTTAAAATTGCTCTTTAATCTGGCTGTCCTAGACCTAGGAGCTGTACCAGCTTCACACTGTCTTGACAGACTGGCCTATTTCTTGCAAACAAATTATACATTTGTTTGTTACAGCAAGAAGCTCATCTCAGTATTTATATTAAGATGAGTGGCTTTCTGTGCAAAAGTTCTCTTTTTTATGCAAGAGTGAAAATGCAAGTGGAGGTAAAATACAGAAGCAATGTGTGTTTTAGTCCCAAATGTACTCTGCTTTGGTAATTCTTTCCATCTAGTGATAAGTCACTGCAAAACTCACATCAGACCTCTTAGCAAAGCTCACCATATGATTCAGAAGGAAAAAGTACAGATCCAGAGTCAAATGACCTCCAAAAGAGAATCAGAAAGCAACAGCCATTTTGACTTAGATTTGGATTAAGCACCCTTCCAATACTTAGCTTTAATATTAAGTGGAAAAGTCTGGATGCTCAGATCAAAATATACTGCACTGAACACTGCCTTTGCCCAGTCAAGTTGTCCCATCCCTACAAGTGTTGAAGGTTGGATGAGGATTTGAGCAACCAGGTCTAGAAAGGTGTCTCTGCCCATGGCAGGGGGTTTGGAACTAGATGATCTGTAAGGTGCCTGTGGTGGTGGGTCCCCCTCCCCATGGTTCGTTCTGTTACCCTTGATGGTTTTGGTTTCCCCCTGGGTTTTCCCCTCCCCAGTCCTGCTGCCAGTTACCCTCTGGACACACCTGTTACTTTACATACATAATGTCAATCTCACCTGGTTCCTACCCCTAGTTCCAGAGAATTCCCTGTTCCTCAGAGTCCAGTTGATCCATTTCCCCCTCTCCACTCCCCATGCTCTTCCTATAGGGTGCTAGAAGTGGGTCTCACCTTTCTCCCCTCCCCACTGTGACCTGATTGGTAAAGAATTGTAACTCCCCCCGGGTTTGAATATAAGAGTGGGCTTCGCTCTCTCTCTCTTTCCTTGTTCATCCTCGATTGGGACAATAAAGCTGAGAAACTGGACAAGAGGGAGCCTTCTCTAAGTTCTTGCCTTGAAACCTTGACCCCATACCATCTACAGCCTTAGAGGAACAGCTCTGAGCTGCACCGGTTCCCGGGACCGCTGCAATCTCGGGAACGGCATTTGGCACAGCCGGTATCAGAGCTAGCTGGGGATTCCTACAGCACAGTGTCAGTGCTTTCCAACTTAAACTGTTCTATCATTCTATTATTTATTGCCTCAATAGCAGCAGACCTACTCAAGTACTCTTCACTTCTGTATAAATCATGAATCTCAATCTGTTGTGCCCATTGCCTGTTTCACAAGTTGCCAACAAGGCCTTTGCCTTTAGAGGACTCCCAAGTCCTCCTCCACAGAGCTGCTTTGCAGCAGGTCGGCCCTCAGCCTGTGCTGGTGCCTGGCATTATTCTTCCCCAGGTGCAGGACCCTGCATTTGCCTCTGTTGAGTTTCAGACAGTTCTTCTCTGCCCATCTCTCCTAGCTTGTCAAGGACCCTCTGAAGGTCTGCACCGCCCTCTGGGGAGTCAGCCACTCCTCCCAGCTTTGTGTTGTTAGTGAACTTGATGAGGAGGCCTCTGCTCCTTCATCCAAGTCTCTGATGAATACCTTAAACAGTACTGGCCTCAGTATTGAACCTTGGCAGACACCACCAGTGACAGGCCTCCAACTAGACCCTGTGCCACTGATCACAACCCTCTGGGATCTGCCATTCAGCCAGTTCTCAATCCACTCACCCATCTACCCATGTAACTGTTCTATTGGGTTTGTGTGGCCAACCTTTGGTAGCAAGGGGGTCTACCGGGGTGGCTTCTGTGAGAAGCTGCCAGAAGACTTCCCCATGTTCATCAGAGCTAATGACAGCTGGCTCCAGGACAGAACCACCACTGGCAAAGGCTGGGCCAACCAGAGTTGATAGTAACCCCTCTGTGATAACATATTTAAGACAAAAAAAAAAAAAAAAAAAANTTATTGCTAAGATGTAATTGTGGCCAGAGAAGAGTAGGGTGAAAACATGTGCGAGGAACAGCTCACAGACACCAAGGTCAGTGCAGAAGGATAAGCAGGAGATGCTCCAGGTGTCAGAGCTGAGATTCCCCTGCAGCCCCTGGTCCAGCCCATGGTGAGGCAGCTGTGCCCCTGCAGCCCATGGAGGACCATGGGGATGCAGAGATCCACCTGCAGCCCTTGGAGAAGACCCACACTGGAGCGGGTGGATGCCTGAGAGGAGGCTGTGACCCCATGGGAGGACTGTGCTGGAGCAGGCTCCTGGCAGGAATCTGCAGACCTGTGGAGAGAGGAGCCCATGCTCAAGCAGGTGTAGAACTCCTTTCCCTGAGCAGCAGCAGAAACAACCTGTGATTAACTGACTGTAACCCCCATTCCCTGCACCTGGGGAGAGGGCAGAGCTGGGAAGAAGATGGGAGGGGAGGTGTTTTTAAGGTCTTATTTTGCTTCTCATTATCCTGCTCTGATATTGTTGGTAATAAATTCAATTAACATCCCCAAATTGAGTCTGTTTTGCCCTTGATAGTTATTTGGTGAGTGATTTCTCTCCTGGTTTTTATCTCAACTCATAAACCTTTCATTACATTTTTTCTCCCCTGTCCAGTTGCAGAAGGGAGTGATAGAGATGCTTTTGTGAGTGCCTGGCATCCAGCCAGTGCCAACCCACTACAACTATCCTGTCTCAACCCAAGAGTTTTCTCACTTTTACACTTCTTAATCTCTCCCTGACCTCACAAGGGAAGTCAGCACCTGTGTGCGGCTTAGTTGTTGGCTGAGGTTAAAACACAACACCAGGTCACAAACCCTGGGCCACCCCTCTTGATCCTAGAAGCTGCATGGCAGCTGCCAGTTACACTCTTTGTCCAAATCCACACCCAATCAACTGCTTTTAAAGGGAAGAAGGCTCACATGGTAACTACCTTCCCTTTGCATGTATTTTCTAATGCCATTACCTCCTCTTCCTGGGGCTAAGAAGCTCCTCTAAGATACTATCTAGGTTGTGCTCAGTATAAAGCAAGTTTCAAAGGCAAGTAAAGAAAAAAGGTGTGAGGTGAGTCACTCCTCCTTCCTGCTCCAGCCCTCTTTTCTAAAAGTTGTTCCAAATGTTTTTCCCTCTGGCTAGGCATGATATTTAAAATGTTGCACATTAATATATTCACCACAATGACAGGACTTTATTTTTCTTGAGAAACCTTCAGACATCTGTTTTTATGGGTTCTCAGAAATGCCATCAGGAAACCTCAAAATATTATATAGTGGATAATCCAAACTTTTAAATGCTTATCCAAACCGATTTGAACAGTTAGATGTTTCAAGGTCAAACAGTCAATACAATCTCTGATTAGTAGTGCTCAGCAAATGGCTAAAGATTTTTTTCAGGAATTGCTGTCTAAACATTTTTTTAAAAATCTGCTGTAGCCATTCGATTCTATTTCTTTAATTCACTTTCAGATCAACATTCAAGTGACTATATTTCATTAGAGCAAACAAAAATACAGAATATGGATACTCACAATCAATGACAGTGCATTCATATGTACCATTAATCAAACCAATGGCGTTTGCAAATAGTAGGAAAAAAATGGTGTGAAATACTGTAATCAAAAATGAAAAAATATAAACTCATAAGGAAATTCTAATACACTTGTTTGTTGCTTAGAAGCAGGAAATAAAAAGTAAATTGGATAAATTATTCATCATAAATTAGTTTTTCATCTGTAGGACTAAGGGGAAAAGAACAACAATTACATATGACATTTGCTGCAGGTAACAGATAGATTCACTTGCTTTTAGTGTCCAGGTATCTGGTTTATTTGGGAAGAAAAACTGTGTTGATCACTTTCCCCAAAATTAAAAATATTTTCCCTAAAACATCATTTACAATATTATATGCAGATATGGGACAGTGAACTTTTCCTTCTACCAGCATAGCACCAGAGTTCTAGTTATTATCTCAGCCCATAAGTTACCAAAATTATTTAGATTGAACTTGCAAACTTTTATGAAATAACAAGAAATTTTCATTGCAAATTGGTGCATGATAACAATCTCATATATTCCTAGCTGTGGAATATAGAGGTTGAAAGAACACAGGAGATGGAAGATCTCCAAAACATGTGAATTTTGACCTATAAGGCATCATGTTTTTTTTGCTGCTATCTAAGAAGGGGGGAAAAAAACCCACAAACACATATGTTTGTTTTTATTGGACTAATGTATCACAGATTGAACTGACTCTTTTAATTGTGTGTATGCTTTGTGCTCCTGAGAGTGTAGGCATTTCAAAAATAGGGGGAGCTGGCTGAACTCCTTCCTAACCTTGATAATCCAGCTGCCTCAATTTCTCCTCCTGCTTTCCATATATTTACCATCCAGAAAAGGTGCAAGAAATGCTCCCTAAAAGATGTTTAGTATTCTAGGACATTTACTAGTACTGGAAATGAAAGAAGAAGTTACTTCAATTACAATCCTAATCTTACATTACAAGGGTTCTGTACCTGCACAGAAAGTAAGGTCTCATACATTTTGATACTAACAGATAATAAATAGTACACTGTCTGTCAAGGAAGCATATACTTTTGAAATTCCATTTCTTAGCAGGACTTTTAGCTCATTCATTAATGGAAACTGTGTTGAGGTAAATAATACAGAGGTGACTTTTCTCCCCCTTCTTTTTTGCTGCTGTTGATCAGTTGTGATTCTTAGAATTAACAGAATGGGCATCCCTGAAGTGGCCATGCTCTAGTCACTACACTACAAATACACATGGCTGGGTGAAGCTTTAACAATGAAAAATAATTTCTGTTTCATTTCCCTTTCTTCTGTTCTAGGAAGACTATTAATTGAATAAAAGTGCATCTTTCCCTGGTGGTAGGATTAGGGAATAGATCGGATGTTCATCTTACTCTTGGACTTGCCGTAGCTGGAAAAATTCAGACATCATATTTGATACCACTTTCTTCTCTATTCGGGTATCTGTTGTTATGGTGATAGTTCCAGGAGGAAACATTAATGAGGATGACTTAAAAGCTTTGATGTGTACAGCACAATTATTTTTAACACCTCATAAGAAAAGGTGACATTCAGTTAGTACTGCTCCTGGCTAAAGAGGAATCATTGTATCAGCTTTGATGAAAACTACCTGCATTTCTATGTGTTATGTATCTGTAACACAGTGTTGAATACAAATATGTAATAGAAAGGATTTGGAGCAGCAACACGCCTCCCCCACCTCACCTCCTCATTTTCTCACAAAGGATATAAGCTGTTATTCTTAGGAACTCGGTTACAGTAAAAACTGACTTTAAGTATACAATACAAACTTTAGAATATCTGTATGCTCTTTTGTGACACCCCAAGAACTATCCAGCATGATCTCTCATATCCAAAACTAAGCTGTTAACAAATCTACAAACCCACATCACCCAGCACAGGCCTGCAGACACAGTGCACCACCCAGACTGTCGTTCACCTGCAGGGGAAAAGCATTAGAGACAGAGGAGCTTTGGCCTGCACTGTTCCATCTCGGAAGGACTTGACGTCCTTCACAGAGCTTGGCTCTCGCGTTGTGAACGGAGGCGTTTACTTACATAGTCTTCATAGGCCTCGTGTGCGGGCGGCGGGGGTGGTCTGTAACCCGGCACGGACGGGGCGCCCCTGGCTCGAGGGGTGGGAACGCCCCTGGCCACCGGTGGGACGGGGAGCGCTCCGCGCGTCACCGGCGCTCCTCGCGGGGCTTGGGCACCTCGTCCAGGCAGCGGGGGAGGAATGGCACCCCCACGTCCCCTGCGGGGAGCAAAAAGGAATGATCACTCTGGCGTGTACAACGAGGGAAGACATGCGTGTGCTGCCCCATTTTAAAGGCTCTCGGGTTTTTACTACTATTTAAAGCATCATATAACTCTGGGATTTTGGCAGCTACAATGTCAAGCACTTTTAGGCAATATCTCAGGCAGAACTCATATTATGGAAAGGCATTCTTTTTAAACTATCCAGTGCCTTTTGCACCTGATCCTCTTGTTGCTTGTACTAGTAAAATTCTGAATCATTGTAATTCACAGGGTTGCAGTGTGGAGGCTGGTGGACCAACCTGGATAGAGCCCACAGCCTGTCCCTAGAGAGATAGCCCTTAGGTGGCAACTAAGTTGCCACCCTTGCTTAGGGTGAGAAGAAATTCTCCCCCCAGCATGCCTCACAACTATATGTATGTTCTTTGTACCCCATTTGCTGTTCCCTGCTGTCTGTCCCTGGCCCCCTCAGCCCATTTGCTCTGATGCTCTGTACCACCCCCTGCTTTCCCCATATAACTCTGGCTCCCTCAGACCCTCCTTGGAGCCTCTGTCCCTGGAACCCTTCATGCCAAGGGAAATAAACTTCGCCGTGGAGGCTCCCGTCCCTTGGTCTCTGCGTCGCCTGCTTTAGAGAGCTGAAGCCAAAGGCTCCTCTAAGAGCCCAAGACTCTGGCTCCAGCAGGAGCTACAGGAGTTGCCTGAGCACCCCGAGAGCTCGTCCTGCTAAGGACGCTTCTCCAGGGAGCTCGCGGCACCCTGACCACCGGACCCGCTGCGACACTGCAGAATTACTCCAAAGCAGTTCTAGAAGATGAAGAAAATGAAGAAACTCTTCTGTTGCTCTCAAACTATTTTACAAGAGCAGTCATCACTCTCATTTTCATGTTTATTGGTGGGTGGGAGAAATGGATTGGCAGAAGATATTGCAGGACAGCAGAAACTTGCAAGGCAAAGTAGAGGAAGAATATAAAAGGAGAGGAGTTACTTTTCCTCCTGTCTAATTTAGTTCAGCACAAAGGATTGGTAGTGTGGGATTCTACTTTCCCCCACTGCACAGAGAGAACAGAGCATACAGATAAGCATGGAAAGAGGTTTAGCATCCTCTTGGCTATTTATGCTAAATCTCTCCTGCTGTACAAATCAGTAAGTCAGAAGAAGCTGTTACTGTTTAAAAACACCTGTATCTATACAATATGATGAAATAGAAGGGGGATAAATCAGGGTAGCAGTCTGTGAGTTTTGTTTCAGAGCAGTATGCTCCTGGTTGTGCTGTCTTTTTGGAAGACTCTGAATGCCAGGTATAACAACCATGCATGGCACCCAGATCCACAGTTGTGAATGGAACTCAGGTCTCCTGTAGCAGTAGGAACTGTGGCTTGTTCCCTGCTGAGACAACCAAATCCATTGCATTAGCTTGTGATGTTTATTACTTTACTACAAGTTTCAGTAGCTGATTTTAGACTTGCAGAATCAGTGACTGGTTTGTCTTGGAAGGGACCTTCAGAGATCTTCTAATCAAAACTCCATGCCTTGGGCAGAGACATCTTTCACTAGATTGAATTTTTAAAGATATGTCCAACTTGACCTATGTCTAACACTTCCAGTGATGGGGCATCCAGAACTTTTTCCAGTGTTTCTTCCCTGTGTCCAAGCTCTTTTCGTTTAAGACTGGTAAAAAGTCTCTCTCTTTCTTATAAAGCCCTCTTCACATATGGAATGGCTGCAGTGAGGTACCCCCGGGGCCTTCTCTTCTCCGGGCTGAACAACCCACCTCTCTCAGCCTCACTTCATATGGAGAAGTGCTCTAGACCTTTGACCATTTTTGTGGCCATCCTCTGGACCTGCTTCAACAGGTTTTTTTAATATTCTCCTGGGACTTTTGACTGGAAAATAGGGAAAGCATCCAAGATCATAGGATCTGTGCAACTGATTCAATCATTTGGGCATTTTGCAGGAATTAGGGGCCAGAACTCCACTGATTATGCTCTGGACCCAATTTAAAAACTGCCAGTTCGTTGCAGTGACATCCTGAACATCATTATTAAGTCAAGTTCTTCAGAGATCTTGGATGTAAGGAAGACTGAGCCCAGAGATTCTTTGAGCAGAAGACGGTCATGAATGTCAACTGTAGAAAAATTCTGAGTAAGTGCATCATACTACCAATTAAAAAGCTCATGTAGGAAAAACTGATGGTAAACATGATAGACACCTTCAGGGAAAAAACCTCAGAGGTCATAGGAAAGATCAGCCCATTCAATTACTGAAGAACTCCTTGGTCAGCATAATATAACGTACCCCCATATGCTATCTCCTCCAAAATAAGAGTCCATTTTTTAGGATTCATCTTGAAATTACCTCTATGGAGAGAAGACTAGAAGTAGCTAGGTAACTTATATGCCTCAGGCAATGAAGTTCTTAAGGGTTCACAGTGAAAAACAAGTCCGAGAGAATGTTCTAAGACTTAACACTGGCCTTAATAACAAGCAGATATATATGTTATTTAGAAATGAAAAAATACTTGGGCACATTCACACCCCAATGTTTTTAGATTATGCCAATCAAATTCACTTAAAACTGATAACTCATCAACAAATAACATATAATGCAGTTTATATATATAAACTGTATATATATATAGTCTATATATATATATACAGTTAATATATTTTTATATATATACAGTTTATATATATATAATTATTTATATATATTTGTATATACACACAGTATAGCTGTAAGATGTATAAAAAGTAATTATTTGGCAAATCAAGTTCTACCTAGACCATGTGGCCTTCTCTGACTTCACTAGTATTTTGACCAAACATTTTATGCTATTGACCATACTGCCCTAGTACTAGCATAAAAGTATTCTGTCTTAGAAATACCCTTTTCTTGTCTTCATAATCTGTACTCATTTGTTGTCACCCACTGTGCCCTGTGAACTGTAGATCAGAAAATCTGGAACAATATAGACCACACAGGTTATCAGAAGACAAATATTTTGGTTTACTGACCAGGATATGTATGTACCTTTTTTTTTTTTTTTTAAACTATTGGGTTTTTTACTATTGCTTACACTTAAAGCTATTAACATAAAAGTTCAGGTTACCACACCTTGAAGGAGCTGCAGGTGGCACACGGATCCCTCTTCCTCGAATGCCCCGTCCACGTGATGAATCCTCAGAACCGTTCAAATAGGAAAGTTCTCTCAGCTGTTCCTGGCGAATTTCATCATTATAATCCTGAAATGCAAAAGGTGAAACTTTCTGAAACTTTGTATTTTGGCTGAGCTGGCAAACTACTCAAACAAGAAATTTCGTGGATGGTATTTTGGTGAATTCCTCTGCCATTATCACTGGTGTGCTGAAAAATTGTACAAGTGGCATAATATATGAACATGCAAAAAAACCCACAAAAGGGATAGAAGGCATAAACACAGAGAAATGTATGTGTATGCAAAATGCAGATGGACTTTCACATACAAAAGGTACTAATTTCAAGTGACTTGTAATTAGACAAAAGAAAAAAAAAAAGCATTTTATAAATATTTTTTATTTTTGGCAAACTTCCCTGGCCACCTTTATGCACTTAAAATACAAGTTCTACCTTATATTGCACACTAGCATGACTGGATGATTTAATTCAATACCAATTAGCATCACTGAATGTAGCCTTCACTTATTTTGTATATCCTGAAAGGAGCTCTCTCTTTAGGAGTCAAGTAACAAAGCTATGTTTACTACAAAAAAAATTATTAAATGAAATAAAATAGGCCCATGCCAAGTCAACAGGGTATTGACTTCAGCACTGCAATTTCTTTTGGCTCAGTAAACAGAACACCAGATGAACTTCCTTTTCTCACTGATACAAAACAGAATCAGAAACTCATAAAATGGTTTGGGTTGGAAGGGACCTTAAAGATCTAATTCCAAGCCCCTTGACATGGACACTGTGTTGACCTCCTCTTCATTGGAATGCATGACTGGGAGAGGTGATCCTTGAATATTAACCATGTCTATTGGGCCCCTCTTCCTTCCAGGGCTCTATCCTACTGTACTCCACTGAGCACTTCCCTGAAGAGACCAAAGTCTGCTCTCCTCAAGCCCAGGCCAGACCTTGCTGTGCACTCTCCTCCCTGCCCTAAGGCTCTTGAACTCCAACATTTCATGGTCACTGCAGCCCAGGCTAGCCTTGAGCTTCACCTTCCCCATCAGCCCCTCCCTGCTGGTGAGAACAAAGTCCAGCATAGAGCATCTCCCCAATGGCTTCTCTAGCACTTGGAGAAGGAAGATATCCTCAGTGTATTCCAGGAACACATCTGCCCTGCTGTGTTGTCCCTCCAACAGATCTTGTGGACGTTGAAGTCCTCCATGAGGACCAATGCTTGTGAACCTGAAGCTTCTCTTTTCTGTCTATAGAGTCTCGTCCAATATAATACATAATAATGGACACTTTTACTTCCTTTATGTTTGTCCAAATTCCTTTGTCAGAAATTCCTTTTTCTTTTCAGCTTCCTTCCATTTTATCCAGCTTTTTATGGGCCAATCACTGTACTAAAATTCTGCTGCAGCAGCCAGCTCACTGGCAGCACAGCTGTGTGACAGCTAATTATTGTTGCAAAACAGAAAGGATTATTGAATTTCAGCTCTTCTGTCCTTTCATCCTTCCACAGGCAACTGCAATTGACTATCATGCAAGGACCTGAAAATGCATTACAAGTGACAACTCTTTCTGCCAAGTTAAAGACCAAGTGAATGGTGAGCTGGAGCTGAGGCCTTGCCCATTCCTTGTCCCACCTAAGGAGGTCCAGGAAATCTGTTTAAAGATATGATCCTGATCCTGCTGTGTTCTAAGAGTGTAGGCCTGGTCACAATTTCCTTTCTAAATTTCTAGAGAGTGTAGCTGGAGAAAAACCTATTAATGAAATCCAGAAAAGAACCCTATTTATACAATATAGTGTGTGATAATTGCAGCACAACCATTATTAAAAATAAAATTACCTATTTTATTAGCAAATCCCTAATTTGATAATAAAATAGATAATGGCTTTCATTTCATACCATCCCCAAATATTTTTGCACATTTTTCTATCCTTCTAACACTAATAGTTAAAAGCCAAATCTTCTAAATCAATGTGCTCTGTAAGATATAGAGGGAAAAACACAGAATCGATGAGATCACATTTACAGCAATTGTTGGAATGGGTACTATCTACTGTGCCCTCTTAATATCCTCATACTTAATATCATCATCATCATCACTATTCATACTGGCTTAGGACTTCAAACTTGCTGATTGAGTTTACCCTCTAGATTCCCCACTGGTGCTGAGACTGAACGTCATTAATAATGTAGGTACATTTTGTAAGGGAAAATGGTGGGGGGGGGAGAGGAAGGACCCACAAGGGACAGAAATTGGAATTTCTGTGTTGCTGCTTTAACCCCTCTCTTTTGGAATATTGCTGTATAAATGAATTCTACTAGAAATTACCTCAAAGAAACTACTACTCCCTCAGGTAAAAAATATAATTTAAAATCTTAGTATCGAAAAAACAGAAAATACAAATCAAATTTATAATATAGTACAAGATCTGCAAAACTTCACCATTCTGTTATGCAATGCCCCTAGTTTTAGCATGCAGGTTATTTGCTGCACATTCAGTTAAGAAACAGTGTATTTTAAAATGACAAGGTAAAGACAGCAAAGTACTCCTAAGGGAAGATGCTGGGACAGGTCTCTTGAAAGAGAATGATTTAATAAAAAAATGTAACTCTATATAGATAATTTGCCTTATGGGCTCCTTAAAAAGCATAGTAAGGATCATAATTTCTAAACCTGAAACCTGAAATTTTCAGCAGAAATGCTCATTTTGCCTCTTCCATTAAACAGAAACATAACACTGAATTCAACTTTCACAGCTGCTACAAGTATAGCTACAGTCAGGGTATCTATCCTGATGAATATTTAATTGCATCTGAGTTCAGAGCCCAGCACATGAGCAAAATTATGCTGCTGATGTTTTGTACATACCTAGTCCCAAGAAAGAGTACATGATGTTTCAAGACATACCTATACTGAATGAAGTACAAGGAAGTAGCTACACACTACAGTAATATATTTTGTTTCAGGAAAAAAAAACACCAAAAAACAACCTCCTTTTTATGTTAAAATAAGCTCGTGAAAAATGTCCTATACTTCACAGTTTCTTATAGCTTTCTAATAGTGTTATAGCTATTCTTACAGCTGCTAATCTACATTAACCTATATATTTGCCCTTGTTTATATCTCTAAAGACATTACTACCTATAAACAGCTTTTTCATTTACTGCTGATAAGGAGGCTGCAATCGACTTGTATCATGGTGGTCAGTGTTTACTAGCTGTGAGCTAACCACCCATGCCCACAACTATTCACCTAAACATACATCTTGACTTCAGAAATGTGAAGGATTTTCAACATCAGCAAAGTTGTAGCACCCAGGGCCACCATAAATTGCCATGTTTATGTAAATGCCTAAAAAACCAAATTACATGTTTAGATAAAACATTCAGTAGTCCAGAAAACACGAACATGTTTACCCCAAATTACCACAATTATGTTTATTAATGAAGATTTGGAGTGATTAATTAGGTTGGTTGCCTTGACCGTTGTAGTAACAAAGTAAACCCATGTGCAGGTTTTCCAAAGGAAATCAGAGTCTGGCTGGTGGCAGCTCACCCAGAGATCCTTCTGGAAGCACTGACAGGAGGTGCAGCAAAGAGGGGAAAGCACATAAGCTGCTAGAGAGCACAGTAAAACATTTTGGTAAAAAAAAAGCGAAGTATGATGCAAGTTGCAAAACCTGATCTGAATTAACAAGAACATGTAGTGACAAGGGAAGAGAGTTAATAAAGAAATCAAAGGGTAAGGCACAGAAAGACCAAAAGGATTTAGGCAATATGTATCTATCATTAGCATAACAAAGGCTCATAGAAGTCAAGGATAAATCAATCCCTTAAGGACTGTGATCTCCTGTCCTGATGTACTCTGCCCATTTAAGTTCTATTATAATTCTATTAATAAATATCATTACTCTTATCTGTGACAGCTGAATTTCATTCTTACCAGATAGTTAAGGGAAGAGTAATTTAGGTTACATTCAAACTACCTTAAGAATGTAGAGTTATACATGTCAAATCTAAAATGATAATCACAATATTTCACACTGACAATTTTGAAGCATGAATAAGGCACACTCTTTCACTCCCACGCATGTAATATCCTCTGAAAC
This sequence comes from Promerops cafer, assembly GCA_013398275.1. NCBI lineage: Eukaryota > Metazoa > Chordata > Aves > Passeriformes > Nectariniidae > Promerops > Promerops cafer. The sequence goes on from VZSE01015169.1 coordinate 481,793, forward strand.
TCTGTGTCACCAGCATAGAGCACCACATTCCCAGACATACGTTTGCCCATTCTGCCACACTCTCCTCCTGTGCTCAGGCAGCAGACAGGGAACAGGAGATAGATTTGGACTCCTGCAGCATTTCTGCATCCTGCCCAGCTCCTCACATCAGCAAAAGAATTCCAGGGCTCTGTGTATTTGCACAGATTCACTGAAGCTAGACAATCTCCCCTAAATTCTGCTGGCGCTGCCTTGGGGCTATTTTCAGGCAGCTTAAATTCCAATTAGGCTAAGATTTCCATTGAGTACATGCTTCACAAAACTCACAGCCAGAAAATGGGACACAGAAGACAGTGAATTTTAGGTGGAGCTAGGTGATGGGAATATAGCCCTTTTGTTTTTTTTGGTTTTAGATACATTCTAATTTTGGACACTAAAAGAGACATTGTCCACGTGCCCCCTTCTGTATATGGGGAAGAACTAAAAAACGCCGTGAAAATAACTGGTGATGAGGAGTTCCTGGAGTCCCTGCTTTGTGTCCTCTGTGGCCTTACAATGGTAAACTGTGCTATGCTTCAGCTTCAGAGCACAGTGAGAACCACTTATCTGGACTCATGGGGTCAGGATCTGCAGTTCAGTACACTGAAGAGGCCAAGGACCCTGGAATATCCACTTTTTAGTTGAGTGCTTTAGTATCAGGCTATTACAAAAAAGAGTAGTACTGGCTGCTCAGTACTCGAAGTACTTGACAAACTAAATCCTGAGTTGACAAGAGATATTTGGCATTTCCTGACACTTTTTTATATTTTAAGATCCTGTTCTAAGACTCCAGTGCACTCAAATATAAACATATTGAACTTCTTCCTGCACATATCAATAGCATTTATCAGTGTCAGGTTAGGAAACTTAGAATTGTGCCAGGTAGATTGGATAGCCCTCTCTATCACCTAAAATTTGGGTGAGACAGTGCCTGAGGTGGGCATGTAAACAAATTGCTGCTCCTGGGTCAGGGCAATCCCTGGTATCAACCCAGGCTGGGGGAATGAACAGATTGAGAGCAGCCCTGATGGGAAGGACCTGGGGGTGTTGGTGGATGAGAGGCTGGCCTGGCAATGTCAACTTGCAGCCCAGAAAGACAACCCTATGCTGGGCTGCACCAAAAGCAGAGTGGCCAGCAGGGCGAGGGAAGGGATTCTGCCCCTCTGCTCTGCTCTGGTGAGACCCCACCTTGAGCACGGCATCCAGCTCTGGGGTCCCAGTACAGGAAGGACATGGACCTGTTGGAGTGAGCCCAGATGAGGGACACCAAGATGGTCAAAGGGCTGGAACACCTCTGCTACAAGCTGCAATTGTTCAGCCTGGTAAAAAGAAGGCGTTGGAGTGATCCAATTGGGTCATACCAGTACCTGAGGGGAGCATATGAGAAAGATGGAGAGACTTCCTAAAAGGGCACGAAGTCACAGGACTACTTTCAAACTGAAAGAATAGGTTGAGATTAGATATTAGGAAAAAATTCTTTACTGTGATGGTGGTGAGGCAGTAGGACAGGCTGCCCAGAGATGTTGTGGATGACCAATCCCTGGCAGTGTTCAAGGCCAGGTTGGATGGGGCTCTGAACAACTTGGTCTAGTGGGAGGTGGTTGGAACTAGGTGATCTTTAAGGTCCCTTCCAACCCAAGCCATTCTATGATTCCATGAATGGCATCCTTAAGCTTCCTGCCTTCTAATACTAATTTGAAGTCCATTGCAAAACATGAGATTCATCTGTAGCTGAGCCCATGCCCAACCAAGCAATCCCTACAAAGTCCATCAGAACTGTGGGAACTGGCTTTAGCCCACCCTCCCTGGGTGTCTGATGGGTATGGCATATGTTCTCAACAGTATATGGAGGAGCTCAAACCCCACAGCTGTTTTGATGTTCCTAGATAACACCCACGCTCTCTGAACCCATGTTTAATGTATATGCATGGTTTCCTGGTTACCCACAGTCAAAGCCATCTGTTAGGATGGCTCTTTGCCCGTTCACAGATTGTTCTGGTTACCACACCAGAGCACAGGTGCCAGGTAATGATGGGTTTAGATGGACAGACTGCAGTGCACCACAAGTAACAAAGCTGCTGCCAAAATGACTCCAGTGCTGCATTAGCAACCCATGCCTCTTTGCATTTGCCCATATACACTGGCACTCAAGTAAGGCCATTTTGTATGCATGTAGTTCTCTGGCAGACCCCAATAAATATATAAAAATATAAATATAATCCATCTGAGCCCAAGGAAGAAATTACTTTCTCTAAGCAATCAGCAACTTAGTCAGATCCATAGCCATAAATGTTACGCACTTTCACTTGCCCCGTATGCAAAAACCTGCTTACCTGCTTACAGTCTGTCTGAAAAATAAACCTTAATTGTGTGGATCACCCTTAGAGATTGAAACACATAAAACAGACCATACATTTCTTTCAGTAGCAGTTTGAATGTGTTGCAGCCAATATGAGTTTCAGCTTCTAAATGCCTATGGGCAGAAAGCAAGCAGACATAAGCTAGAGCCACGTACACTTGCCTTTGAGGTTAGTTGACAGCTGGGGGATTTGTCAGCTTGCCACAGAGAGCACTCACCCAAGCGTGGATGTCATTTTTCTCTTTGAGCATGCACAATTAAATCTGCCTGGCATCATCAGCATGGGGCACTGCTCCCTACAAGCAGTGTGGAAGGGAGGGGGCTGTTTGCTCCTTGGCATCTGAAGAGAAGCTGCCAATCCCAGGGAGGAAATTGTACATAAACAAAGCGCTAAGAAACTTTGACCCAGATATTTTAGTCTTTGACAGAAAAGAGCAAAATAAGTCTCAGCTAACTGTATAATCAATTTAAATTTTGTTTTTCACACTAAAGAGACCTTTCAACAGAAGATTATTGCAGTTTACATGGAAATGCTGTTAACCACACAAAATAATCACACTGAAGATGGGTGCATGGCTTTTGAAAAACTTGCAGAAGCCTGTATTAAATTTCAGCCATTTACCCCAATTTGTTCCACCCCTCTTGCTCACAGGCCCTACACAAATGGACACTGTGGTCTGTAATTCATTCAAATGACAGCTATGCTGCCACAGAAGTCGGTTAGCTGACATAGCTCCCTATCCCTGAATTTAATTCCAAGTGAGTTCTGGCTGCCAGAGACTTATGCTTATTTACAGCTGTCGCTTGAAAGAGACTTATAAGGGAATTGCTAATAAGAACAGAAGGCATATAGCAGGCTACAGGAAGGGTGGTGTAGCCACCTAATGCTAAAGAAATTGCTATGAATTCCTGCTGGATGTTTACACTGGCTTCTAGGAAGGAAAGGATGTGATATGGCTGGTCTTCCTCCAGGAAAACCCAGTTGCTTCAAAGGAGGCAGGGAGAGGAGTAGGACTGCCACTGTTCCCCAGCTGTTTGCTGAAGCTCTGCTACTAATGAGATCATTACCTGCTCTTAAGGCTGGAGTAAGTGTCTACTATAATTTACATTGAAGCCAACACAAGTAACAAGTTATACATAGTACACATGCAACTTTTTTTTATTCCAGCTATGCCCGGTGAGACCCAGATTGCCTCCTGCTAGCCCACTGCTGTAGGTTTGCAGCTTCCTAGTCAGGGATAACAGGGACAGCAACAGCAGCCCCCAAAACTCAGACGTGTTTACTCTTGTTCAGTGTGCCTGTCTCATCCAGCCTGGCTCCAGCCACGCTTCCTCAGTGCCATGTGGCACAGTAAACAAAACATGCTGCTCGACCTGAGGAGACTAGAAAGGGCGACCAAGAACAAGAAGTCTGGGCAAGAAAGTACCTTACCACAGGTCTGTGGAGTGCCCTTTCTTTTACAGCTTCTGAATAATTTCAGAACTTTAAAAAATTCCATTAGGTGATAATCTGTACAGGTTGATAGCATATAATACATTGGACCTGAACTTGATACACGACACAGGAACTAGTTTTTAAATAAATTTTAGTGATTTTTTTACTTATTGCAACACAGGATTATGATAACATGAGCTGTCCTTGGAGTAAGGACTGTCTTGGCAAGCACTACGTCTATTTTACAGATGCAGAGCAGAAATTTCTTAATAATTCTGCTAGCATATATTGAAATCTATTAATAACCACAAGTCAGGAGATAAAGAATATCTTAAATTTCACTTACCACAGACCCAGCTGTAACATCTTGGGAGCAGAAGCTGGCAGAAAGATGATTCATTAGAGTCAGCACTCTTGACAGAGGAGCTGAGGGAATGGAATGGCCTGTGTGTTTGGTCCTCCCTTTTTCTAGAAAACTGATTGCTCCAGACAAACCCAGGTTCTGGTCTAGATTCTGCTGCATGCAGGATGCTTTATGAACCCTGAGTATCTCTTTGATCATCCAATTTAGCCATACTCTGTTCTATGAAGTTTTTTTGTAGGCTTAGAATTAACAAGACCACCCAGGCCACTGATGACTGGAGCAGCACTGTCTCCACTCCCGATGGCACTGCCCCAGAACCACCCCGCGTGGCACAGCTGCTGCAGAGAACAAACGGGTGGCAAAGCTGGACTGACAGCAAAAGAGAGGATGGAGACAGAAACTCCTTCTGGGAACCTCAGGCTGCCATGAGGGCTTGGCTCTGGAAGGCAGCAGCAGTGCCTCGGCATTTTCCCTGGCCAGAGGTTGAGACAGAAAACACAGTATCTCTATTTCCCATGCACTGCTCCTACACAGCAATCTAACTAACCCAAACGAAACAGCATCGCACATCCCATCCAGTGCCAAGACTTTTTTTCATAGGAAGGGAAAAAAAAAAAAAAGATACATGCTGGGAAGATAGTCTGTAATAGCATCATAAAAATACAAGAGCAATTTTCACTGCTGGAATCAAAGATATTTTCAATCTGCTTGGTTTGAACTGCTATAATCTAAATTAGTTTCATTGCTGATAGATTTATGGGTAGCCAGTGTAATGGTACAGAGGACAATCACAGGAGGACAAGCGGGTATGTGAGGAGTTCCCCTCTCCATACTAAATTCAATAAGCATGGGACAGTAAAAGAATGCTGCTATTGAATCCCAGGGTCACCATCTGAACTGTCACAGAAACTAAGAATATTAAAACAATATACATTGAGCTTTCTGAAGTTTATGCCTAACTTCATGTGAGAAAGAGTAGAAATAATAAATAAATAAAAGATAGTGGAAGGAAAAGAAACATATCAAACAAGAAAAGCTGAAATCATGACAGTGGAAAACCAAAGTAAATGGCAAGCTCAAAAAATTAGCAAAAAATACACAGGTTTAAAACAGCTGATTTAATAATCCCTTCAGAAAGGTATGCATTAGGTGTAAGATGTTTTGGTTTTTTTTCAGAATGAGATTTGAGACAAAAGGAAAGATTATTAAGGAAATAATAAGGAGTAACAAGAGGTAGAAAATAATTTACAAAGGAAAGATTAGACCACGTACCAAGTAGAGATATACTCATTCCCAAGTGTCTCTCTGCTCTCCTTAAAATACATGGTATATGAAAGATTAGGAATGAAATGTATAAAACTGAGTAAGTAATTAATGCAGCCAGATCTAGGTAAAAGTACTGTCAGAGTTTCAAGCTAAACAATTTAATATATAGAATGATAAAAATGTAATCAGTTCTATATTAAAGTTGAATATGTTTTATTTTGCTACTGCATAAACCCTTTAAATAAGCTTATCCACCAGGATATTTATGGCTCATTTTTTTCTCTGCAGCATGTGTTGAAGAAGGTTTTGAGGTATTTTAACAGAACTAACGCTTTTTTTTTTTTCCCCCCTGTTAACAGAATATCATCTAATTCCTGCTTCTTACCAGGTAGCCAAAAATCTTTTTGCTTCTTACATTTCTTCATGGCTGCTGGGTCTACCCTACCCCTTCTGGTGGCTGCACAACAAGACCAGCTTCAGATCAAATACAAACTCTACAGGTTCAAGGGGAAAAATGAAATAAGTTCCCCAGCTGAAGAACCCACTCACTGAAAGCATCTGAACAGAAATAACTGAAGATCAAGCCCAACTATTAATCCAAGAAGTGGCAGTAAAGCAGAGGTAGAGATGTAGGCTGTCATGTGGAATGCTGCCAGAAAACTTACAGGTAAAAAAATCTATTTATAAACAGCATCCAGAAGCAGAAAAACAGCTTCTAAACAGCTGCATTTATAGCAAGATATTCCATTTAGTATATGGGGATATATCTTTCATCTCAGCTTTTGCATTCACTCTAGTGTTTCTCCAAATATGATATATTCCTGCATCAGGTAACCCTAATGATATTCACTGGGCACAGAAGCAAACTCTATTCTCAAGAGGAAAACCACAAGCATATTGAGAGATGTAAATGCCATAAAAAGAAGTCAGACTTAACTATCATATTTTCTACATACTAGATTCATTAGCATATAACTTATTCAACTCTGTTTCTGACTCTCCAGTCCATTGGGGTATTTTCTTAAAAATGGTTTATTTTTCTTGAAACATAACATGATGCAATTTATTCTAAACTTTTAAAGAGTTTCATGACGATAATCTTAGCATTGAAAATTAAACTCCAACTTCCTGATATCTGAACACATTTCCTGAAATAAAAGAAAAAATAGTATTTGATACTCTTCTATCATTTCCAAGAAATGTGATCAGTAATTACACAAGGTACTGAGAGGGAAAAGAGGGGAAGAAGGTAAAATGGGCTTGGAAAACACATGTTCAGTTTCTTTCCATTACACATTATTATACTGGTATAGACATATCAAAGTATTTTAAAAATGACCCTACCTAGCTCCTTCTTACTGAACTGCATACAGTTTTGTGCTAGCAAAGGTTTTAACATTTTTTTTTAATAGTACTTATATTTTTTAATATTTCCAATATTCTATCATATATACATATGTTTACAATATTTAAATAATGGCATATAAAAATATATCTATTTGTCCTCCCTGCTTATTATGAAAATGCATCACTGAAAAGTATCAAAATGTCTAGGTCTCTTTGAAGCTACTAATCTGGACCCTTATCAAAGAAAAGCTGCAATAAATTTAATTCTGTGCTATGAGTCAGAAAACTACAAAAGGAGAATTATCAAATTACTTTCTTTTTTATTCACAGAAATGATTTTTTTTTCTTCTTCTTATAAGAGAAAATGCACCCATGACGACTGGGTGAAAGGAAAGGAATCCTCACAGAACTTCTGCCAAACCAGATGTTTATATTAGAACTCTTTTGTATTAGAACTATATTCTTCAGTCTTTCTGAAATAGCTAAAGCAAGAAGTTTCTGTAATTGTTTTTTAAATCTGTGTGAAAGCAAGTATAAGTACGTAAAATACAGCATATATTGATGACTGGTTATTAAGTCAATACTATTAATTAGTAATACGGGTAACATTATCCTGGCCACAAATTTCCTTTCCTAAAGTCACAGTCTTAATTGGGATAGTGAAAATTAGGTTGAGTAATTAGGACATGAGACTTAAGGTCTCACCTATTCTTTTTTAACCTTAAAATACAAGGGCAGATTGAGGAGGTGTTATATGAGTAAGCACAACTCCTATGCCCTGAAGAACTTTGCTGAGCTCAGTGCCACCTTGAAGGGACTCACTGATTCCATCTGGAAAGTGGATGCCAGCAGCTGGTAACCAAGTGCCACATAAGCTGAATTTTCCAAGCAGATTTCCCATTCAGCACCAATGTGGAATGTTTGTTCAGAGCCCATGTGTGAGTGCCACTGACTCCACCTGTGCTCAGGGCTCCAGGACAGTTACCTCACTCATACAAACCCCACAAACACACCCAAACCAGGCACCCAGAACCCTCCTGTCTGATGATCTCAAGTCTCACCCGATTTCACAGCAGAACCACAACTGAGGCTTGAAATCAACCCTATATTCTTGGCTATAAAAAAAGACCCCATTGATTTCAGTGCTTTTCTGTGACTAAAAGCTGGGGCAGGTGACAAATTGTGGAGATATAGGGGTTTTAGTCATATAGCTAAAAATAACAGGTAGTGCTAATAAGCCTCAGCTGTGATGTGAATGCAAAAAAAATTTTACCTGAAGGATAATTCCTTACCAGTTTTCTATACTGCTAGAAAGTCTGTGGTGAACTATCTTAACATCAAAATATATGTAAATACCTGTCACCTGACTTTGCATATTTTCCAACCAAAACATCATATAGACTTACAGTGGAATTATGTGGAACTGAATACAAGTGATTGTGAACTCATTAGTTCCAAATTATTATTTAACCCTAATTGACCCAGTTCTACATTACTGATTTGAGAAGCATGGTGGAAATCTGTGCTAGACATTCCTTCTGGTTTTCTATTCAATTCAAGAAAAATATTCTAAATTTAAATAAATGTTTCAAGTTTAGGACAACTAAATATCTCGTCTTTCAATATAATAATTCACTTCATCATAGAAAATACGAGTGGACACTAAAGAAATAACAATAATTGCCTCCCTTGTTTTTTGAAGGAAAGAGTGCTATAAATGGAATGAACTGAGACTAATTTATTTCTTTTTTGTAATTCAAATGATCAATTATTTTAACTGAAATATATTTAATTAAAACTGAAATATATTTAATTTAATTTAAAGTGTTTGCCATGTGTTTCAGTGATTAATCTGGATAGGCACTGGATATCAATGTCTCATTATGCATTTATATTCAGCACAGCAAGCCAAGGCAAACACATATGACTTCAAGGTGCTGAGTATTCTCAGTTTCCAGTGGCTGCAACTAATCCTACTTAGCAGCAAAGGTAGATTATTTTATTGAATTTAAGCTTTTCAGACCTGGGGCTTATGAGATTAAAGTCCACCTCTCTGCTGGGCAGGTCTCAATAACCCACAGTTATTTACACTCATTACTGCTTGGGCTAAGTGATTTGGGTAAAAACCTCATGATTCTCCTGCATTCCTTAAACCTAAGGGGTTGAAAATTTATGTCTTAACCTGAAATTTTGATGTCCAGACTTCCCTGCTCTCATGCCAGAGCCTTACTAAGGCATTCTGAGACTCAACAGACCTGATATTGCTGATAAAAACCCAGGGATTTTTCATCACTCAACTTGGTGATTTCAGGGAAATCACTGGGAACTTTTAACTGCTCTCAAGTCTGCCTCTGTAGGTCTGTTCACCAGCATATAAACCATTAGCTTTATTTTTCTACACACAATAACAATGAGAAGACAGATATCAGACACCTCTTCTTGCCTATAATCTTTCCCTTGAGCATCCTTTTCTTTATCTCTGCTGAAGGAAGAATTTGACACTAATTTCCAAAAAATCCTCTCTGGAGAATCACCACCACCATGTTCATGTTAACTACATGACTGTGAATTTATTTTTATTTTGAAATATTTGGTGAGCTCTGTCCTTTGTCCCAGGATTTTTCAATCTCAAGAACCCCAAAAGCAAGCCAATCCCAATCCTATACTTCTGTAGAAAGAAGAGGAGCAAAACAAAAGCAGAACTTTTGAAGTGGTTCTACCTTTTCTCTGGAGATTCTGGACTCTGCTGCAATAAATTGCTGCCCTTGAATGTCTTCTATTCTCCTGAAGTATAGTAAGAACTATGATCCATATCCTTATGAAAAGGATTTTGAAGCAAGTGTAAGCTGAGAGAGCTGTTATAACTTTTTTAAAATACCACAATACATATTACTGACAATAAGTTAGTTTTCTTCTCTTACCAAACATAGCCCATAGATTTTTCAATACTTGAAAAATACTTCCAAACAAGTCTTTCTTAATACAAGCCCAGCCTTACACATGCCACACTTCTGTAATGGTCTGAGAAGTGCACCAGGTCTTTTCATTTTAAGTGGAAATTTCACCTCACTGACAGCCTTCAGGTGGGTTGATTTCAGATTGGCAGAGATCAAGTGTCTGGAAGAATGTTTGTAAATATATCAGATCTTGTTGAACATTTAAGCATAAACCTAGACATAAAGAAATTAAAGATACACCATAGAAATCTATCCAGTGTATTTTCAAACACTGCCAGGTGCTCTGCACAAACCAGGAGCACTTCACATTTCTCCAGGTTTTGTTTCATTGGCAAAGCAATCTTACCTTCATCTCTCTGGAGCCATTTCCCAGCACCAACTTAAAATAACCAGAACAAGGCAAAAGGCTGTTATGTGCTACAGAATGCAATGCAATGCATCATCAGCTCAGTTTCATACAGTCAACATAGTAATGTGAAAATGTTGCCTTTTCCTCATATCTTTTTTTAAACCAAAACATCTGATCAGAGCTCAGGGACTGGTGGAAGACTCAAGCATGACTAATTAGAGTATGTCTTCTGTATCCCACTGAGTTTCCTGGCATCATGTAATTTCAGAATTTTCTATTTCCCCAAACATAATTTACAGTTAGTAGAATTATAATTTTGTTTTCTGGTTTCGGAAAAAAAACCCACTTGTTTCTTCCTAATTAACTCCTACTAACACTTTTTTTTCTTCTCATCAAGGCCACAAGTTTGAAGATTTGGAAAAGAGAATTTCCACAAATCACCAAGAAAATCCCCATAACCCCATTAACACATCAGATTATCAAGCACTGGTATTTTTAAATAGAAAATAATTTTTAGAAAGATGTGAGCAGGTGAACTTGTATTTTCAAGGGTCCGGGAGTGGGCCCAGGTGTTGTGATCAGTGGCCCAAAGTTCAGCAGGAGGCAAGTCTCTAGTGCTGTGCTCCAGGGGGCTGTGCTGGGTCCAGCACGGCTCAACTCTATTCCTGAGTGATGATAGAACAGAGCACTCCCTCAGCAAGTTCACAGGTGACACAGAACGGGGAAGAGTGGCTGACACACCACAGGGCTGTGCCACCATTCAGAGAGATCCTGTAATGCTGAGAAACGGGCAAAGAGGAATCTCAGGAATTTTGACAAAAAGTGAGAAGTCCTACACCTGGGGAGGAATAATGAAGGCACCAGCAGCTGCTGAAGGCTCAGTGTCCTCAAAGCAGTTTCCTGAAGCTTTGCAGAAAAGGACTTTGGGGTTCTGGTGAACAACAAGCTCCCCAGGTACCAGCAATGTGCCCTTGGGCCAATGGCATCTTAGACTGCATTAGGAAGAGCACTGCCAGGAGGTGAAGGGAGGGGATTATTCCTGTCTGCTCAGCACTGGTGAGGCCACAACTGGCTGTGCCCAGTGCCAGACTTCCAAAGAGAAAGACATGGAGCTACTGGAGTGAACCATCATAGAACCACTGAGATGGTTAAGGGACTGAGGCGTCTTTCACATGAGGTGAGGCTATGAGAGTTGGGGCTGTTCAGCCTGGAGAGCAGAAGGCCTAGGGGGATCTCATCAGTGTGTAAAACTATCTAAAGGGAGGGTCTGAAGAAGAGGGAGCCAAACCCTACTCAGTAGTGCCCACTGATAGGACAAGAGGAAACAGCTGCAAATTTAAACATATGAAATTCAATCTGATCGTGCACTTTTTTTTTTTTTTTTTTTTTTTTTTTTTTTTTTTTGTGAGGGTTCTGAACAGTGGCACAGGCTGCCCAGAGATACTGTGGAGTCTCCATCTTTGGAGATATTCAAGAGCTATCTGGACACAGTCTTGGATACCTGGAGGGGGTTGAACCAGATGACCTCTGGAGACCCCTTCCAGCTTCAACCACATTTTTATTCTATGAAAGGAACTCCTATGTTATAAATTATTTGATGGCTTAAAAGCAAGTTTCAGGTTCATACTAGGAATCCATACAAAATTCTGCTGCTGAATAACTGATTTTTTATGCTGAATTACACACTCCCAAAATATGGGCTGAAGTAATTTTGAAAAAGTCGGTTCAGCTGTCATCACACTCTCCAGCAAATGTAAATTAATTCATATTCACAGAATCACACCTCCTTTAAGATGCAATTTAATCTTCATAGTAGTTCTCTTTCTTTTAGGTCTGAGATTTTCTTGCCATGCAAGTTTCAGATCATCACATTAGAAAATGCCCAGCTAAGACTTGCCATGTTGTATTTTGTTAAGGCAGCCTGCATTTACAGCCATGTTTTGAAAGCACACGGTCATGCAGCCACAAAAGACTGGAAACACAGAAGACATTTTGCACAGAGTTGTAAATCTGCTCGTTCCACATGCAATTGTGTGTGTGTACAAAGATGTGTACTTGTACACATCTTGTATTCACAATCACAGACTTTGCAAGTGACTGGGGCTCATTGCTGTGAAAATGAGTTTGGATTTTTCATCATGGTACGTTTCCTTTTCCTGTTTCTAAACACAGTCAAAAGTCAACAAAATATCAAACTTTTTGATTCATCCCAGAATGTGTTTCTAAACTACACCAATGAAAGGAAAACTCTGTAGTTTTGTTTTTATTTTCAGTTCAAATGGCCATTTAAAATGCAGAAATGTTGATGAGTCATGTTAGGAGCATACAAAGTTTTTGAAAGTGGTATTTGGCATACACCGCTGGCAGCCAAAGAAACATTTTCACAGACAAGCAGGTCTGTCTGCAGTTAAAGGCAAGATTTTAAATGGGAACTTATTTTTACCTTTTCCTTTTTACACCTTTGAATGATATTGAGGCACCTTCATGAACAATTCAGTTCCATGGCATAAAAAATCTAAGAAAGCCTAAGTGAATTCATACTAACAATTCAGCCTAAGTGAATGCATTAATGAATGCATTTATTTTTAAAAACAAATAATAAAAAAAATCACTACTGGATTATGCAATTTGTTTCCTGGGAACAAAATCCTTGGATTTTGTTTTGTCATTCCCTAAATGAAATGTATTCTAACTGTAAATATTTCTACTATGTCAGTTGATACATAAATGCCTACTGATCCTCTGTACTGCCAAATAGTTTGTGGTTTTATTAATGTAAAATAGAGTTGTTTTATAGCAACTACAGGTTAAAATCCTGCTTTATGGGAAAACTTCAGGGTTTAAAACTAGAAAAGAAGAAATATGAGCAATGTTTTCTGTATAAAGTTCAACGAGTAGCTTTTCTCTTAGCGTAATGCCAATGATCTGAGCCTACAGGCTATTATAACTAGGACAGGAGGAGGGCTAGACCATGATTTTCACACTAGCCTGTGAGAAAGATTACATTCTTTTTTGTCTCCTAATGGCAATGGTTTTGTTTCTCATTGTGGAAATCTGATACAATAGTCTAATTATCTGCAAAACCAGCATCTTCGGAGTTCATCATCTTTGGTTATTTCGCTCTTTGATTTGAATTGTTTGCTATACAGCCCTGAGTGCTGATGGGGAAAATAAAATATTTGCTCCAGTGAAAACTATGGAATCTAGTTGTCACCAGTGAGATTACAAGCTGCCTTCTAAAGCAGATGTTGGATAATGAATTTTCTGCGTTAAGACAGCAGACTACTGCAACACTCAATACACCAGATGTACATGTTATGGAAAAATGCTCATCCATTTAAGACAGTGATGTGATTACATAGATTTTTTGAAGTAGAAGTATGATATAAATCATCTAACATTATCAGTACTTCTCATTTTAACACAGGTACCAAGTCTGATATAAAATTACAGTTTATATCTTTTACATTCATCTGGCACAGACCAAGAAGATGCAGTAACAAACCAGTCCACCAGTTCCTAATTTGAACTTAATTATAGGGTTGAGTACTAGCACAGTCCAGCTCCACAGGAATGTCTAATAAAGTTTTCATGATATCACACTTTTTTTGCCCAGGTATGCTCTTTCATTCTATACACAGTATTCAGCTGTGCTGAGGATTTATCAAGGTTAAAGGGTGAAAGGAAAATGGATCTCAAACACACTGCCTTTCAAAATGAAAATTTCATTGCAATGGCTTCCATCTGGATCACATCCACAGATTTTTCTTTCTCTCATTATCCCACTATAAAGAGGGTTTTTCAGTTGTGTGAACCATCCTATAACAGACTGTTCTTTTTTTTTTTTTCATTTCCTAGAATAAAAGATTAAGTTCTATATGATGGATAATATGGTAATTATTTTAGAACATCAAATTTAACAATATGCATTTCTTATCAGACAAATTCAGCTTTTTCACTGTCACTCAAGCCTGAATATAATAACATGATAATTATGTTTTTGCTATTACCCTGCATCACTTAATGTCCACTTAAGCTTTCAGATAATAAAATGCATAAGGAAGAGATTTTCCTTCACTGTTTTAGCATTTTCTGCCTGTGATTAAGTGCACATGATTACAATGTTGCACTGATTGATGCCAATTTGGCAAGAGGATATTTGGTAGCAATTATGTTTGGTTAAAGTATTCAATATTACATGTCATTCCTCTAGGCTGAGAATGCAGTGCTATTTAAAAGCTCGAAAACAACAAACAATGAAAACACATATATCTATGTGTGTGTGTACATATACATACACACATGCATATATGATCATGCATATATAGAGAAAAATACCATATGAAAATACTTCTAGATGATTTGTGTGTTACTATAGATATCCAGTCTTCTAGAGAACTTGTCTTGTCTCCATAATACAAATAGGAAAATTGAAAAATATTAATCAATTTTATATTATCTGTTTTTAAGAGAGAATTCTAATAACTTAGTGATTAGCATCTTTTCAAAAGCCACACAAAGTATTTTGGTTTAGCTCTCTGCTGATAAGATTATATGTACTTTAGCAACTTAAACGAGTTTTTGCAATCATAGTACCCATATTCAGACATTAGTTATTTGAAGAACAGCATTAAAAGATCACTACTCTGTATCAAATACAGTTATTATATCAGATTTGCTGTAATAGAGGAGGAATCTGAAAATAACGACTTTTTGTGATGATCACTGTAACTAAAAGTGATTTTGATCATCTGTTGTGCACTTACACATAATGCTCACATTCTTCTTTGTGAGATTTATTTCAGTCTTTATTTTCTCATTTAGGTTTTGTTTGAATATTTTCCAGCTATGCTAACTGGCACTCCTCTGCCCTGCAACAAGTGAATGGCTCCATGCATATTCTTATTTGTACTACATAACGGTGGTGCTACAGTTGGAGTTTATTTGCATTTATGCAGATCAAAACTAAGAAAGAAACACAGTTAGGACTTGTTGACTGACCATTCTTTTACAAGTTTATTTTTAAAATTGCTTCAAATTTTGCAGGTATTTAAAATCTGACTAAACATGCAAACAAAGTAAACATTTAACTGAGTAACATGTGGATGTGTAGTATGTGTCTCTGCCTCAAAGTGTAAATTGTATTACTCTTCAGAATAAAATCTGCCTAAAATATGAGAACATGGGAATGGTTTTGAGATGTCCTTTGGTAGCAATATTTACCTGACTGTGCAGGAATTTAACCTCTTTAAGACAGGTTAGATAGAACAAAGTCTTTTAGAGACCATCTGAGACAGTCTTTAACTAAACTGGACAAGAGAGTCTTGAGTAGACTGGAAACCTTAGGGCAGAAAATATCCACCCATAAGGACAGATATGTAGTATCTGATCTATCAGCTTACTTTTTTATTTGCTTCTGGTTTTGATATTTGCCTGGCTCTTTCCAGTATGATAGGCGTATTTAAAATAGATCAATTTGCCTTGTATGTAGTGGTACATGTCTGTAGCTGGTTTGGTGGGGGTTTTTTGTTTGTTTGTTTGCTTTTCTCATTCTTTCAGTACAGAAAAAATGGTGGTTTATTCAGTAACTATACAGGAAAAGTGTCAGCTATCCAGCAAGCTAGCTATCTAACACAACAAGATTGCTCATTCACCCAGATCTCTTAAATCTATTAGCCTGACAGGAAAGGTACATGAAAGCTTTCAAAGGCCAAATGACAAAAAATTCAAATACAGTCCAAACTACTGAAGTGATGCAATCCAAACTACCATGTGATATCTGTCGGGCACTGGCCATAAAGTGACCTTGGCAGAGCTATTTACTCCAATGATTTAGATGCACGATCTAACCTGGAGCAAATTAAAAGGCATTCATCACATCAGAGTCTGCTTAAACAATCCCTCTCTTTCTTGGACTTTGGGTCCCACTCAGCAAAGTTCAGAAAACTATCAGGAAGTTGTAATAATTACAGTTTCTGTTACTCAAAGAGAACAGGTTTGTTATAATGAAGTAAAACACTATGTCTGCATTCATGGAAATGAATCAGCTGACAAAAGATCTTTGCTATAAAGGTTTCATAATTGTTTTAGGAAGACTGCCATAGTATGTGACATACTACAGAACAAGAACAGGTATTAATATGATGGAGTTGTAACCCATTTATGTTCTACAGTATTGTAATGGTCTTCCTTTGCTTACTTAAACACCTGAACAAGCATACACACATTTAAAGTCAGCCTAAAACACAGGTTTTTTGATTTTTACTCCGAGGCTGATGGAACACTCATAATTCTACTAAACATGGCAGTAGAAGTAGCTGCTTCTTAGATATTCTATAGGAAGCAACACTGTCTGCAAATATTTGTCAGGAAATTTCTGTTCAGTGATACAGAAAAGGTTGAAGATTGGTTTTCATTACAAAGTACATTTATTTTTCTACCTAACAGAAAAATCTGAGGAAAGTAAACCAGGAAAAGCGTCATCTGACTTCAACGAATTCTCCTAACAAAAATCAATCTGAATGCCTTTAGCACAAGTTTGAAGAACAGCATATCAGAAGTTATTAAACATTCTTTTAGTAACCATATGAGGTTGTGCCAGTTCCAGTAATCACTGTCTGGCACATCAAAGAAATCCTGGAGTCATAACTTCTTACTAGAAAAGCAAATGTAACATTTCCAGTCTTTCCCCTGGAAAGTCAGAGCTCATAGTGCAATCTGATTGCTGCAAAGGCATGTCAATGAAGAAGGGTGTGTTGTTGGAGAATTTCCTTCCCATCCCCATCAAAACACTTGTGAGAAATCCAGTTAAGAAAATCCAGAGGAAAAAGCACTATGTCTTCCTTTAACTCAGCCATATTCTGTTCTGTTTGTGACAAACTCTGAAACAGCTACCTTTCTAAGTCTTGAATTTCTTCCCATTTCTACCTCCTGGACAGAAAAAAATCTGTTCACCGTACTCAGGCCAGGAAAAATTTGCACTTATATGAACAGAGAAAAGGAATTTAGCTTGGAGCTACTGGAGATTATTCAATGGGGAAAAGAAAGACAAAAAAGATGGTGGGGATTATCTGGAGGGATAGAGAAGACTTATCAAAATCAGAAAGAAAGGATTCCAGCATAATCTGCTCCTTGTATTAACAACATGTGCAATCACTTGTACTGGCAGTTTGTTTGCTCTGATTTTTCACATTATCCAGGGGCTATGTGTGTGAAGCTCTGTGTATGCATTTACCATGGTTAGTGAGTAACATTGCAATATCTCTGGTGACACTATCCTCCAATCTCTGCTTCCCATTTATTATGTGGTAGAGGTCTGTGACAACTAGCACAAAGCCTGTGGAAGCAGTGTATGTGCTCAGGTCTGCTCCCCCTAAATCTACTCCTAATGAATGTAGTATTAGAGGATACATGCTGTAGCTTCCAACCTTCACAAACAACGAGAATTCTTAAACACAAACTGCAGTTTAACACGTACACATACAAAAAAACCCCGAACAAAACATTAAATGAAAACAAGCAAATTTTTGTTCATTTTGGTTTAAAACGTATTTGCTAGTTAATTAACTTGAACCATGAAAATAGTAAGTAACAATATTTTTAAATGAGTTTCTTCATTGATTGTGTGCAGCAATAAATTCCTGCTTGTGTATTCAATATCTGTTTACTTGAATTACTTTATTTAATACATGTTTATGTGAGAGATTTTTAAATAAAGTTGCTGAGAAATTTAATATACTGAAAAAAGACTTTCGGTTAGACATGCCACTGTTTTGAAAAGCATTATGAACATTAGAAAGAATCACTGTATGCATCAGATGATGAACAAAATTATTATTATTAATAAACTTGTCACTAAACCTAGAGGCTGTCAATTATAACTGCTATCATCTGGCTCTCACTTCTTATTTATATTAGTAAAAGAGAAAAAGAGACAAAAATACTGATGCTGGGGTGCTGCAGCTTCTGTGGTCAATGAGAAAGCACCACTGGCCTCCAAGAGGCACAGGTTCCCAAACACCAGTTTGCTTTCTAGGACTTCTCAAATGCCTCCCTCACCCACTTCTGTGACAAAAAAAAGGTAACCTACAAGTTTCTTTTCTATTGAAAAAATGCGTTATTATGGCTGCTGATCTCTGACATACAGGGATTTTTTCTACTTCCCCCCCTGCCTACTGACGCAGCTGTCCTTCAGCATTTCTGACATCTTAAGAAACAGCCTATTCTTTAAACCCTCATCTCAGCACAAATTTGTGGAGACTTGCTGTTCTTTCCCTGTTCTGTAGATCACATCAGTTCTGACAACGACAGGAGCTGGCATGACCCAGGCACAGAGAAACAAAGAAATAACTTGCTGATGTTGCTTGTGAAGTTGTGCGAGTCCTGATCCTTCGACCATTTAGACAACACAAATGCAGCCTCCTGTTTCTCTCCTAAAAGCTGCAAGAAAATGAGGCCAGTGATATCTTGCAGTTCTCAATCAGAAAACCACCACTTAATACATTAAAGTGACTGGTATTGATAACGAGTATGCAACTGCACTAGGAGATGGAGGCAGGATGGTCCTAGAAGCCAGACTACAAGGATGGCAGAAGACTGGGATGGCAGACAATATATTGGAGCTTCTGTCCATGCTTCTGAGCCATCATATGGAAGAATTAAAGCTGAAAGCAAGCATGAATTTTCAAACAAAAAGCTCTGTAGCAAAATGGACGAAGTAGGTGCCATCCAGTTCTGACAGCTCGCCTCCTGCAGCCCCTGCCATCACACTGGCATGGTGCTGTCTGTGGCCATGGCCAGTGCTGGGGCTGTGAGCCCTGTGCAGCATAAAAGAGACACGGGGCTCTTCCTGAACTGCCATGCATTTGTCTGTCCCATGCCCAGATGGCAAGGGTGTGAAGCCTGTAGCTTGGTGAAATTATCTTGCTATTTATAGCAGCATTTAGTGTAATTGCATGACACCCAACAGAGTTATTTAGGGTCTACAATAAGGGTAAACAAGACTGAAATCTGGCTATTTGTCTGAAGGTCAAAGAAAAGGTAAGCACTTAAACTCTATGCCAATCAAACCCCCATACTATTTAAAATACTAGATGAAAAGCATACATTTATTTACCTTCAACATGACTTACGATGTTAAAAACAGAAGAAAAAGCATAGAGGGAAGAAACAGATGGTGTACCAAACATCACAAGCAAGTAAACAAGGAGACATAAGAAACAAAGTCACCACAAAATCAAGACCTGTCAAACAAGTACTGACCTTAGCAAAGGCACACTTGGGCGGACACAGGCTCCACAGGCATCTCAGTGCCACGGGGCACATTACTGAGACAAGGCTTTGTCAGGTTGTCACCGTGTCACCGTGACTCCAGCAGCACTGGAGTCTGGACTGGTGATAGCACTGGACACTATCTGCATCCTCCCCAGCAGCTGCACTCTGCCACTGCCATTGTCTGACCTGTCCGTCTGCAACAAGTCTGGCCATGGGTTTTGCAAGGCCACAGCTGTGTGGGAATAGTTTCCCCTTCTTTTTCCAGGTACCTGCTCACTCTGTGATCATTCTTTTCTCAATCTCATCTTTTTAATTTGGTCTATTTATACCTTCTGGTAATTTTAAATATCATTCAACTTGGTTTGTCAAAAGAAAGAATTAAACATTTTTTCTACCTCATGGCATCTGCAGTGGACATGGAAAAGCACAATTATCTGAGATCAGTGAAGTCTCACATACACCACTGTATTGGGTTTGGCATGGGCAAGCTTTGATACTGGCGGGGCTACAGGGATGGCTTCTGTGAGAAGTTGCTGAAGTTTCCTCCATGTCCATCAGAGCCAATCCCTGGCAGCTCCAAAGACAGAAGTGCTGCTCGTCAAGGCCAGCCCAACTGGAAATAATGGTAATACCTCTGTGATAACATACTTAAAAAGGAGGGAAAAAAAGTTATTGCTAAGATGTAATTGTGGCCAGAGAAGAGTGGGGTGAGAACATGTGCGAGGAACAGCTCTGCAGACACCAAGGTCAGCACAAGAGGGGCAGGAGATGCTCCAGCTGTCAGAGCTGAGATTCCCCTGCAGCCCCTGGTCCAGCCCACAGTGAGGCAGCTGTGGAGGCCATGTGGACGCAGCCCATGGAGGGCCACAGGGATGCAGAGATCCACCTGCAGCCCTTGGAGGACCCCCACACTGGAGCAGGTGGATGCCTGAGAAGAGGCTTTGACCTGATGGGAGGACTGGGCTGGAGCAGGGTCCTGACAGGGACCTGCAGACCCGTGGAGAGAGGAGCCCGTGCTGGAGCAGGCTGTGCCTGAAAGACTGCACCCTGTGGAACAGTGACCCATGTTGGAGCAGTTTGTGCAGAACTCTCTCTTGTGGGATGGACTCACATTCAAGAAGCTCATGGAGGACTGTCTCCTGTGAGAAGGCCTCACAGTGGAGCAGGGGAAGGATGCCTCTCCCTGATCAGCAGCAGAAACAACCTGTGATGAACTGACCATAACCCCCATTCCCTGTCTCCCTGCACTGCTGGGGGGAAGAAGTAGAGCTGGGAAGGAAGGGGTGGGAGGAAGGTGTTTTTAAGGTCTTATTTTGCTTTTCATTATCCTGCTCTGATTTTGTCAGTAATAAATTCCATTAATAGATCTAATTCTAGTCTGTTTTGCCTGTAATAGGGTTTATTGAGTGATCTCTCCCCGTCCTTACCTCAACACATGAACCTTTCATTATATTTTCTCTCCCCCGTGCAGCTGTGGAAGGGAGTGATAAAGTGGCTTTGGTGGGTGCCTGGCATCCAGCCAGGGTCAACACACTACAACCACTTACCGTGGAGGATGGTGCCATTCCACCACAGGACTTGGAGCTAGAAACATGGCATCCAGCTATTTCAGCATGCATGAATCATCATTCTTGCTGGAAAGGACAGGTGAAAGGGAATGCAAAAGAATAAGGGTTCCTGAGGATAGTTTAATATTAACAATCTTTCTAAAGACTCTTTTTCCTAAAGCTTGCTTTATTTTTCTATAAAGATTCATCCATTTTTGTCTCCTGGGAAAACAGTGGACACCAGAAGGACAATATGTTGTTTCTGCCCAGTACATCCTTTTCATCTTTACTAAAGAGTAGCTTTTTTTCCTCAAGATGATGGATAAATGACCTGCCAATAGTCAGCTTGTTGTCCTTGGTCTACAAGCATTTCAAAAAGTCTATTTTTTTTAGCATAGGTATCTGTTTTTTTTCATAGCTATCATCCTTTTTTCCCTGCCTAAGTGGGTCACTTGTATCATCATCATCATCATCATCTGCTGTACCTGTTTGATCTCTTTTGTCGATGGACACTGTTTCTTACAAAGGAATCTTTGCTGCACTCCAGCAACAGAAGGTTATGATAACTCACCTATCTTTACATATATGACAGCATATTCATAAATGAGGCAACATTGCAAGAGGCACTGCTTATTTTAGCATCTCACACAATATACTATAGTCAGTAGTAGTCCCTGTCCTCCTTGAAAACTATTGATGTAAGACTGACAACAGAACTGCAAGACATTACAAAGAAAGGAATTAAGCATAATGTCCCGCCTCTCTTTCCTCTGATGAAACTTTCTGAGTTGCTACCACAGATTCTTTTCTCAGAATTTGAGAAGGCTGTGAAGTAGATATATTAAGCCCCATTATAGCAAAAAAATCATTAGTTAACACAAATCTTTCTCATACATTTATTAGTTGAAGCTTTTTCATTATCAGTTAAGGTCAACAGACTGAACAAGTGGATCGTATTACCCACTTAGAAAGCTTTTTATATTTCAAGCTCTTGTACCTAGTTTATCCTCAAACTCCCAATGAAATAGGCACAGTAATTAAGTATGATTATCCTACTTTTCCTAATTAGGTAGCAAGTGGCATTAATGTTAAATACATTCCATAAATTTATACAGTGAATCAAAAGCAGAAATTTTGACCAGACCACAGTGTTTGACTACAAGTTCCTGGGCATCTGGAAAGTTACCTAAAAGTTCATGGGGAGCTGATTTGGCTTTTCTTTATGAAGAGCATATATGGACATCAGGACTAAAAGAGATAAACCAGCATCACCATTAGCACCCCCTTAACATGCCAAAATTTACCAGTCAAGTGATACAGAACCCCTATGGGACCGTCCTGCTCTGTCCTGCATCCAAACCATCCCAAATGCATTAAAAAACCCTGCATAAACAAAATGCAAAAGATGGACAAGTTTAAACATATGTAGCATATGCACAAATGCAGAATGCATTCGTTTATTCCTACTAATTATTACAGCAGCCTTTTTTTTCCTTTCTTTTAGCACACTTATAAAAGTAAATACTAAGAGGCTTGAAACAGAAAGAGAAATCCACTCACAGAAGCACAGCTTAAGCATCACTTTCTGCATTGAACATTGGGTCAAAGATATCAGTAGCATAATTGCAGAACAGCCAGTGAAGCTTTCAAAAATGTGAGTAACAGTATAAAGGGCAAGTACATTATTTATAAATTAATTTCCCCTGGCCCTGAAGAGAATAATCATAAAGGGCTCATTTTTCTCTTCTTTATTCAATCATATCAGTTAAAATATCAGTTTACAAAGCACATAAAGTTTCAGCTGGATCCAATAGAAATAACAATCATTGCTTGCTCTCTTGGACTTTTACTCCCTGGTTTCCATTATCCCATTAGTAGGTCTTAAAGCCAACCAGTGTTTCCTGACTTAAGCTTTATAGGCAAACTCTTCCAGATCTCACTTTGCTGAATTCTAGGAGGTTGTTGTCTGATTCCCACAACAGTCACAAAGATGAACACAGAAAATTTTCCTTCTCAAGAGTAGGAAAAAGAGCATATCTAACATCTCATAAAGTGCAGAAATGAAAAAACATTCTTCATAGAAGAAATGACCATCCTATTTTCTACAATTCTATGTTTTCTTTTTAAACAAAGTTATGAGTTAGCCATTTGTTAAAGAAATGAACAATCAGGAAAAAGGTTTTGGGACATTTGGATCCAAATTTTTTAAGTCAGGTATTTCTAACTATTCAAAAGAGATGAGTGACTGAGTTACAAGGTTAAGCTGAAGAGACAAATTTAAAGTAGGGCTCTTATTTTTAACGGCATATCCTAGAAAAATGATTCCAGTTATGTTACTGTATGATACATTAAATGATGAAAAGAAAAATCAATATTGATAGCATTATTAGTCTCACTTCCATGAAGACATCAACTTCCTCTATTAAGCCACACCAGTTAGAGGCCAAAGAAGCTGAGGATACATGTTATTAAACACCAAAACACAAGCTAAGCATCTTCATACTCAGTTCCTGAAAGTCTTCATTCCCTGTGTGGCCAGTCTAGTGATGAAAGATTTAAATTGTACATTTACATAACACAAATAGATCTGCTTTCTTTGGGGATAGTGAAAGAGGAGAAGGAGGAGGGGGAGGAGAGGAAGAAGAAGGATTGAGTTTCTAATGGGGATCACCTGGTGATGGGATCTACCTGCATGCCAACCCTGGCTTTCCCCTCCTCTTCTAGTAGAGGGGGTTCAGTCCCCTGGGGAGAGATGATGACACTGCTGCCACACACCTCTTACCACTGGGTGCCTGTGTCCCAGTATGCAAAGGAGGGTGTTTACCTTTGCTGCTTACTAGCTGTCTTTAATGAAATGTGGAAGAGAACACTTGGAGCGTGGTGTTAGGGTATTCAGAGAAATCTTCTCCTCTGGTCTTGATGCTATTATATCAATGGCCTTTGTTTCTAAGATCTAAAACATGGACATTCCAATTTGTCTGTTGAGATCCCATCCATTATTTGCATCATCAATCTTTAAGACTGAAATGTTATCCATACTATTTTTCTCACATGAAAAGCCTTTGTTCACAGTAAGACAGTGTAAGCAAGAAGCTCCTGACTTTTGTTTGGTACGCAATCCTTTTCTGCTCCTACTTAACTTCTTTCAGACGTATCTAATATCTGTCAGAGGTAGTTTTTAGCCTTACTTAAGAAGTACTTCTGAAGACAACATGTCATTAGCTTCAGAATGTTCTAATTAAACAGACAGGCATGAAATTTCAGAAGCATCTCCTGGGGCAGCATGCTTTTAGACTGCCCTGCAGGGCAGAAATCCATCTGCAGCCCCTGAAGGGACCTCACACTGGAGGGGGGAGAGTGTGTGAGGAGTCCTCCCACTAAGGAGGAAGGAATAGCAGAGACAACAGGTGATCATGACTCCCATTCCCCATTCCCCTCCTGCCACTTGGGGGAGGACAAAGAGAATTCTGGAGTGGAGTTGAGCCCAAGAAGAAGGATGCGTGTGTTTTTAAAATCTGGTTTTTATTTCTCACTATCCTACTCTGATTTGACTGGTAATAAATTAAACTAATCTCCCCAAGTCAAGCCTGTTTTGCTCATGACAGTAACTGCTGAGTGATCTCTCCCTGTCCTTGTCCCAACCCAGGAGCCTTTTGTTGTATTTTCTCTTCCCTGTCCAGCTGAGGGTCAACCCTGCCAACACAATACTCTATAGACTAAGATAATGGATGAGGCGGATAATGGGTGAGGAAGAGTTTCTGTGGACAATACAACTTTCCTTCTCTTCACACAAATATACAGTGAGGAACTGTTCTCCCATTAAAAAAATTGAAAGTGCTACAAAAGTAAGAGTTTTATTTAAATAATTTTAAAAATGACAACTTTGTGCTTATGACTATGTCTTCTGAATTTCTCTCTTCTCAAAAAGCTTGTAATTTAGGCACAATCATTTCACTCAGACTCACCACTGGCCAATAATAGCACCAAGGAAATGTACAGATTATTCTAATTAAGTTACCCAATAATTTTAACAATTAGTCATTTAGATCACTGCTGTTTGATAACTGACTGTAGTTTTTCTGATAAAACTGCAAAACATGGGAGATTTATGGATAGAGCAACCACAGGCTAAGCAGGTCTGATACTGGTTAAAAAATCTGAAAATAATTAGAAAAAATATTCTCCATGCCCTATTTCTTTTGGCACCAAAATGCAGGAAAATTAGTCTGTGTAGTTAGTGCCAAGCTGGATAGATTTGAATGCTACTTCCAAAATGAGGTATGGAGTTTATGACAACCATCTGCTGAGCTCTCTACCCAATCCTGCCCAAATGAAATTAAAATATTGATCAAAACAGTTTATTTGCAATACTGGAAAATTTAACAGTAGATTTGTTACCTATACTTGAATATTATAATGTCTGTCTTCTCTTTATAAACTGTAGATGATAAAACAAGACTTTTGTACATACAAGATCAAATCTACCCTTTTCCTTTCAGTTTTCTAGAACATTGAAATCTGTAGACACCAAGTTGAGAAGAAAGCAGTTAGCTCTAAAATTGTAACTACAATCCTGAACTTTTTTTTGGTTTATCTGATCTTGAAAGCAACAAAACATCGTAAATTTCCTTTTCTTCCTTTTTTTGCCAAAGTTTTCTTGAGCACAAGTTCTTCTTTGGGCAATAATTCACAACCTATGAAGGCTTAAATGGTACAAGCTCTTCTGCTTGATTTCTGAACTCTAGATCCACTGCAGTGCTGTGAGAGGCTCTGCATTATATATCACACATGCCCAGCACACATTTACAGCATCAGGTGTCTCATAAAATGCACCTGTTGGAGTTGCTGTCTTCAAACTGCAAGAGCAAACTACAAAAGAGGAAACACCACAGCTGAAGCCACAGCTTCCCTGCTGGAGCTTCTGCCCTAGGAGTCTGGGATCAGCTTGGTCCATGGAATTCAGAACCAATTTTCTAGATATGTATGTGAATCATCAATCCATATACTAGGAGATGAGTGGAGCATTATGGAGGAGTGAAGGCACAAAGCTCTCTTTCTGTTGTGCTAAAACAACCTGCAGGTAAGAATTTAATATCCCCTAAGCTGAGGACGACTCTCTGAATATGTTTTTTAATCTCAGGATATAATGTTTGAAAGCCTTAGCTAAAAGTTAATTCTCATCCTTATAAATTAGAATTTATTGAAATTCCTGGACAAGAGAATTTCTGTACTTTGGTTCATGCTTTCATGATTTTTCATATATTTATATTCAGTAATGAGGCCAGAGCTGAAAGGTCAGCCTACCAAAACTCCCGGCTTCATCATCTTGTTAGAGCTTCTTTTTCTTCTCATTTGGGGAATATTTCCAGTTTTTCTAAGCTTGAAATACAGCAAGTAGAATAATGACATACTTACCTGTATTTCTGGACTACTATACAACTCTCACAGTTCTCTACAAGCAACTGGGGATGAAGCTCTCCCAACGTGACGCAGCTACAGAATACAAGTATGAGTTAATATTTGTCATTCTAAAACTATAAAGAAGTTAGATTTCTTTTAATTTTGTCTAAGTAGTTTAATAACTATGAATATGGTCAATGAATTAAAATGTATTTAAGAATTGCCAGAGAATACAGTGAAATTACTCACTGACAAGAGAGAACTGCATATCCCTACAGTTCACCCTCACAATTACTTGACTCAGCACTCCCCAAGGGATTTCACAGCTACCAACATTGTGGTGACAACATTGTAAATAAGAAGTTTAGGATGACTTCCATATGTTCTTCTGTAGTCTTAAATGCTAGATTTAAGAATTTTACATTCATCTAAAATTGCTAAAACAAGTATTAATATATATTTAGAAAAGTAGACAGTAAATATCGAAAAGGATAAGACTAAGGTTTACAAAAATAATGAAATAATTTGACCATGTATATCCTGAATAAGGAACTGTATTACAACAAACCTCATCACACCACTTCCCCCACCCCCAACCCAAGTAGCAGATGGCAGTCCATTAAGCTAGCAAGAGTGAGGCTGAACAGGTGAAAGAAAATATTCTACTCAACAGGTAGGGAATTTCTGGAACTTTCCTTCACAGAAACTTACAGAGGCACATAGTATCTGTGGATTAAAAATGGGATAAGGTCATAACCACCTGCTACAATTCGGAGTTGTCATTAATAACTCTCTGCTGAAATCTGAACTGGCTTATTTCTTCAGGATGCTGACAAAAATGCAAAACAGTATTGCTTGTAACTGAGCATAGCAATTATTTTTAACTTGCATTTCTTTTGCTACTTCAATGTAACAGCATTTTCACAAGCTACAGACAAAAACAATATAGTAAATTTAATATCTGTAATTTTGATTTTGCCATATACTATTTTTATAGTTCTTTTACAAGGCACAGATTGTTTTCAAAAGAACAGTCAGCACTGGCCTGGGGTAGAGATTACCTGCATTATGCTTCCATCGTTAAATCTCACAAAGTTATAATTGGCATGTTTGCATGCTGAGTGTTTTCCTGTTGATGGTACTGCTCAATCAGAGCAATTAAAATCAGGAAAAACTCATGCCTTCTAGGAGGCTTTTCTTTTTGAGCACTGGAACTCCCTATCATGCCTTCAGTAGTTTCCATTTCAAGCATTATGCTTTATCCTTCAAAGGCTTTTCTACTACTTCCCTTGACTTTTTTGCAATGAGCTCAATTACTAGGAACACTGATGTGTTCTAACAGCCTACGTAGCAGTGAGAAGAAATAAAAAGTTGCAAAATACCATATTTCTACACTTCTCCATATGAGCAAAAGTAAAACTTGCGTTGGCCTTGAATACAAAAAGCAATTAACAGTGACATTTGGCATTGGGGTTTTTTTTTAAGTGATAAATTTTGTGTTCAGAGCTAAAAGAAACATTTCAATTTTAAATTCCTTGCATACTTTACTTGCAGAAATTATGTCCAAAAGGATATGGGTACCTGGCTAATCCTTGCCAGCTTAATTCCTGAAATTCTGGCTTTGCAATTTTGTCTTTTAGTATTTATACTTTCAAGCATTATCATCAATATAACTATATAACACATTCAGTTAACAGAAAATTAAATAAAACCTATTTTACTTCATTTATCTTCAAAATGTACAAAGATACATATGAGCTGAACATTGATCCCTCACTTCTGACACTGATATATCTCAAATCCGTAATCCTTGACCAAAGCATGGCTGATTTCCAATTTGGAATTTGTATGTTATCGAGGGTCTGAAGAACTGAAAAACTTAAGCAAATCTAGAGAGCTAGCAAACCTCAAGAACAAACATGAATGAAAATACTTTATCTCAGCCTGACGAGAGTGACAAGAGTGTGGTTCAGCTGTTTTCAAATTATGTGACAGTGCTGAAAGACTACTCTAGAGAATTTTTTTTTTTTTTTTAATATTGCCTTACTCAATACATCCCAAGCACATCTGACAGAAAAGTCACAGCATAAAAGACAGAAAATGAAAACTTCATTGTGACAGAAAAATTTTTCACTTGGGAAACGTTTTCAAGTTTTTTTATTCCCAGCTGGCTTGAGAATATTGTAAGTTATCAGAAACCTCTTATGATACCATTTATTGTTGATGTTTTTAATATCTCTCACAGTAAAAACTGAGAAAGTAATCAAGCTACTGACATTTTCTTTCCACTTTCACTACAGCTTTTATCTGATTTAAACATAAATAGAGATACCTAAGCCACCCAGGAAAGATTAAAAAGGCTCTTTTCTTTTTTTGTGAGTCTGCGTACCTCTTGGTCTTTTTGGTTATCAGTTTTGCACAATAACATCCCTTTGTTGTATGCAAAGTTTTTAATACTTTAGAATTGATTAGCCTTTTCTGTGGTAGTGTGGGGATTATTCCTTGTATATGGGGCTCTTGATACTGACTCCTCTCAGCTTGGTCATGGACAGATTGCCATAAATGAAGATGCTAAAAAAGGTTAATTCAAAAATTGGAATGATGAGAGTTGCTGAAAGAAGTAGAGCTTGCTCAGGCATCCATGAGAGCTCCTTCTTCCAGGCAAAGCTCCTGGTACCCATCACAAACATCTGGGAATGAAAGTTGAGGGTGCTTTGTCCTGAGACTATTTTGGAAACCTGGCTGTTGTGAACGACATATTAATGACATATGTGATTATGAACAGCCACTATGAAAACCTCTGTATCACAGAAAGCTCTGTCTGTGCATATTTATCATGTGCTGGCACATTTAGGTCATACCTCTGCCAAATCAGGGAGCAGGATTAATTCCTGCAATATCCTGTTCAGAACTGAAGACCAAGTTTACTTGATTTTAAGCCTGTGTTGAGTAGGTAAGTGAGGGTAACAAGTTTTACAAGGCTCCAGAAAGAGTCTCAACATTTTTTGACAAGGAAGTGTAAGGGAGTTCAGGCAAATAATTTAAAATGTCACAAGGCACAGAAAACATCTGGGTGCAGAATTGTATTCAGACACATTATTCCTGATTTAGAACACATCTACAGAAGAACTTTACTCTCTACCTGCAACTGATTCACTTCTATCTTCTTTCCTAAATGTTTCTGTGTAGTCAAGATTTGAGATTCTTGGATGGAAATAATTATAACCTTATTAATTAGTAGACCTAACATCACAAAGTTACCTAACATCACAAAGGCAACTCTACTCACAGTATAATTAATAAAATGAATGAGCTATCTTAGGCTTTTAACTTCAAGTGCTCACCCCTGCTTCCCAACAACTTGTATCATCTTGTTTATTTTATGTGATCTGAAGTATCAGGGTCATGCACGACTTGGAGGCAACTCAGTTTCATGTTTATTAGCAGGTCACAGACCCAGGAGCACAGACCCAGAGAAGTCATCTATCAACAAACTAAATCTTACCTTGAAGCAAACAGCAAAGTGACTAAGTGCTGAATATAATCTGAATGTGTTTTGTGTGGCAGAGACCACACTTTTTCAGATACATTCTGTGCATAACTCTGTGTCCAAATAGGTTAAAAAATCTGGCTCCACATCTCAGCTCATGAGACTGCAAAGATCTTTTGAGATCAAGAAGCAATGGCAGATTTCACCAGTCAAAGTACTAACTCATGGCTGCATCACACCTCAATGAAATCTTCAGCCCAAAACAGGACACACAACACCTTTGTTGCCTTTCTTTATAAATAACACTTTCTTGGCAAGTCCTGCAGAAATTACTTATTGCAGTAGCTCAACTGACTTTTAAGTCTGCACCTACTAGTACACAAAAACCCAGATCTGGATATTCACTACCTGAGAATGCTACCCATAAACCGTAATTTTTTGAAAATTATTTAAGTAACAAAATGAGAATGATCCTTTATTAATGAGGGCTGCACTAGTACACTTCACTTAATCAGGACACAGATAATTAGGAAATCTGGTTAATTAGGACTTTTCCTAGGAAGCTGAATTAAACCAAATGAGTTTTGACTGGCAAGGGACAATGGTTAATTGGGATGATAATTCCAATTAATTGGTATGCCTGCAGGCAGTTAAGTGGTCTGTGAGGCTCAGAGGCTAATAACAGCCTTTCTTTCCTCAAAAGACCTGTGTCTGTCCAAAATCAGTAAACCAAAATGGTTTTAATGCCCCCATGTACATATTAAGCATCACTCAAAAGTTCACTCTATTCAAGAAGTCATCATCATAGAACTTTTAAGGAAATTGAAAGTACTAAACTTTCTCCAAATATGTTTCAACTACAAGAAAGAAATTAAGAGACCTAATTTTTTTCCTAGGTGCTGAAATACTTTACTGTTGAAGTTTGTCCACCATAAAAGCCCCAGGGGCACAGACCCTTGGTCTCAGTTTCCTGTTCAGCTCTCTCAGTGCACTGGCTCCTGTGTTTGGGATCCTTCCCAGCCACCAGCCCCTGTCCAGCACACTTCTGTACTGCAAGCCTGACTCAAGTGTCTTGACTATTTGGATCATAAGGCAGCAGAATGAATTTATTACCACTACACAATAGTATTTGGGATAGCTAAAATGCACAAAATGGAATGTTCATTTCCAAAAGTTAAAGTTTTGCTTTTCCTTGAGGAAAATAGTAGTTTGAGGCTTCCCTGACCAAGAAATGAGTCCTCATATAGCCTTAAGACATCTTTACAATATTTACTCCTTCGACTGAATTTTTTTTTATTTCAAAGTTTCTGACACACATGTTACAGCTGCATTAGCCTCGTTTATTTAAGAAAATAGGTGAAAAATAAATTTCTTATCATTTTCCCCGACTATATCAGAGCAGAATGCTTAATTTAAAGTAATTAAAAAAAAAGATAAAGACTTAATGGCAAGTTAGATAAGCATTAGTATAAATTCCAGCTTTTCCTGGAGCTTGGGAGCTAACAATGGGAAGTCAGAGAGAAAAACAGTAAAGAAAATCACCAAATATCTGATGCACCGCAATGTGCATGTATCACAACGAAGGAAGTAATGAAATTATACAGAGTAAATGTTCAATATTTAATCAGACTCTAGCTAAACAGATAATCTTTAATTTGATTCACTAATAACCCAGTGCCGATACAGAATCTTACAATACCGACATCTGTACACATCCCTGTACATGAAGGGAGATATTATTTTTACAATATTCATTTAATTTGGACAATTCTGTACTGACCAGCCATGATCTACAAGATGTTTTCTACATCTCTTTGCTAGGTGCAGTCCTACAATCTGAGTCAGTGTATTAGTACGCCACTGTCTGGCTCTGCCAGTTCAAGCTCTAAGTATTTTTAAAAAGGATTCATATAGACTGTGATGGAGTTTGGGGGAACATGTATGTGGGGACAGATTTACATTTGCTTTCCCATAAAATACCTAATTTCTTTGCAGGGAGGGAGGAAACAGGAATCTTTTCTGAACCCCAGGGACACAAACTTCATGAAAATGAAATGTCATTAGCAACACTCTCAGATATTTCCTGAGGACATAATCTCCAAATGAAGCTTTCCAACTGGAAAAGAGACTGTTCAGTTGTTCAGTAATTTATATTTATGGCCTTACAGTGTTTAAATTCAACTAGCAATTTTGCAAAAGGAGAATATACTTAAGCAAACTCTATTAAAGTAACAAGAAAAATGAGTGCTTTTTATTAAAATACATGCTTCATGGCAGTATCGAACTCCATCTTTTTGAATTTAAGCTTGAAGAAAATAAATTACTTCTCTGATTTTAATTCAACAAGTAACTAAAATATTCAACAACTCCACTAAAATATCTCAGCCCTAAGATATCTAAAGCCTGGCAGGGGATCATGTCTCCATCTGCAGATCTATTCTTTATAATGGTGACTGCTCCTCTGAGCATGGCTAGAGCTCTTCAAAGCATGATGAAATTATTATAAAAGAGCCTTCACTTCTGGGCTGTTTATCAGAGCTATGACATCTGCACATGGACACACACCTTTATTTCTTATACACATAAAGCCCTTTCCTGCTGTACACATCTCATGGCAAAGATCCAACACAAAGGAAAGCAAGTTTTGTATTTCCCTGCAACATAATCCCATGGTCTCAGTCTGTTAACACTGTTACTGGAGGAATTTGTACCCAGTGGAACTCTGCACTTAACCAACTGCAACTCCAGAAATTTTGGTATGATCCTAGGTAAAAATTTAGTCATTTAGTTATTTGCCTTCTTCTCCAGTTTAACCTACTTCCCACACACTGTAAGTATTACCAAGTGGCTTTAAACTGCATTATATTGCTTGGAATTGCCTAATTTTCTTACTATTTTCCCCAGACTCAACAAAGACATCAGAATTACTGCTGCAAAAATGTAGTAAGACTTCATTGAGAAGTAGAAGACCCCTATGGAAGGTCTGGAAAAGACTAAATATATAAAAAACCACAACAAAGATGACCAGTGAACTTCTGAAAAGACCTTGTAATCTAACTGGCATTCCCAGGAGCAGGAGTCCCAGCTGAAGCAGTCCCAGCAGTCTGACAAAGTCAGGCACACTAACTCACAAGAGAGTTCATCTCTTGCTCTCCAAAACCATTTAATATTGATATCTATGGAAAGAAATAAAAAAAATTCAATTTAGTATCTTTTTCTCTGAGTCACCTGATATTTCCCACTTGGTGTTTGATCTTTTTTGCCAACTGTGCTTATTCATGACTCTTCACCATCCCTGCAGTTCTAACCCTCTCCCAATGAGCCCTGAATTCATTCAAGAAAATATGACAACTACTGTTTTTTTTTTTTTTTTTTTTTGTTTTGTATGGAAATTTTACAGCTAGGACCAGTTATTTCTCGATCAACATGCATGAAAAGATGATAATGTCATGCTGGTACTTAAAATATCGTTGCACTTATTGTGACATTTTACATAGTTCTTTTTAATAGCACAGAGCAAAAATTCAAGTGGGAAATCCAACCCTAGCTGGCCTGTCAATCTCTGCAAAATTAAAGCTATTAATATTTTATCAAAATGTGAGCATGCTGTAATAATTAATCACAATTTCTCTTTGAAATAAAGAACATGCACATCAATATATTAATGGCAATGTGTAATTTTTACATGGCATTTAACAGTTAGAGCATATGTCCTCCTAAAAATGCTTCCATCGCATTTAAAATGAAAAATACAAAAAATAAACAATATAGAAATTGTTTTTTCACACACTTTGGAATTAATTTTTCATAACTAAAATAATAGAAATATTTATGGTACTCTTAATTTAAAAGCTACTTTTCCTGAAAATTTATATTTCAGGAAAAATTCAAGGCATCTAAATTTCTCATAGATTCTACAACCATGGAACAGTATCTTTCCACTGCTATTCATAAGTTTTTGTTAATTCATTTAAATTAATTTAGTTTTCATTATTTATTCCCCTTGGTTTTCTTTAACTTTCCCATTCTGCTATTTTAATTTTTTCCATTCTTTTCTCCTTTATATGTGGTCTTATCTACAGATGGGACAAACATCAGCTTAGAGGAGCTAAGAGAGAACTCACTGGTAGGATCTAGGAACTGGCACACTGTGTAAAGGTATTCAGAAAAATGGGCAGAAAAGATCCTTTTTTAAGCACTATCACATGGGGGAAGAGGAGATAGGAAGACAATAATTAACTGCAAGGACAATGCTCACAGGAGTAGAATCAGGTTCTTGGATAACACAAATTAGAGCTTTATTCACACAAAGAACGGAGTATTGGCGTGCATGTGTCACAGACCATTTTAACTGTGCAAGAAAACAAAATATTCCTTCTGCTCTTACTACATAGGAAGAAAGATATGTATAATGGGACTGACTTTCTCTTGGGGATATCTGCTAGATATCATAACATGTAACTGCAAAAAAACCTATATTGTTGCTAAAAGAGGCCAGGTTGTAACTGCTTTTGAAGAGCATCCTACAAGCTACCCTCATAACCCAAATGCCAAAGACATGAAAAAAGTGGCACTGGGCAATAGGATATTTAGGTTAAATGCCTTTTCCAGAACAAAAACAATATCAAAATGTCAGTAAGAAGGATATACAAGTATTTTCCCTTAATGTGGGTGACCAATTGTGAAAGCAAAACACATCAGTGAAATGAGAGTGATCAGTACAATTAAGGGCAACTCGGTAATACAATATGATTACTCCCTTCAATTCTCCTCTATCCCATTCCAAAAATATAGGCCAGGGGTATGTTTCTAGATGAAATTGTAAAGATTGTTACAGAAGTCAGTGAGACAGACATTTAACTCATGTTCTGGTTCTGTATTTGCACTGAAAATGGAGATTTTTGTAGATAGGAACATTTACCTCTCTCATAGATTGGGACATGAGACAATTTCCGCAGTATGTTATCACTTCCAGATCAGGCACCTCACCTGAACTTTTTATCAGTTAATGGCTAGATATAAACCCTTTAATAAATCACCAGGGACTTTACGGAATGATTTGCAAACTGGTATTGTGTTATAGTTTTTTGGGGGGTTTTTTTGAGGGATATAAAATTGCAGAGCAATGACTTCAGAAATCGCTTTCTGGCTCAACAGTATTAAATAGTCTTACTAACTATTTGGAAAATTATATAAAACAATTTTTTTTACTGCTTTTTAAACTAGTGGGTGGTAAAAATGTGAGGGCTAGATTACTGTCATAAATCTATGTGGCTCTTCTGACAACAGGGTCAGGATTCAAGGGTTGACAGGGCAGTCAAATGGGAAAACAAAAAAAGGTCTTGTGAAATGTAGCTTAATAATAATATTCTGTTTACCAAAGAACATGTTTGAGGAAACATCTGATTTCTTTGACTCTCTCTCTGGAGACCCAAAGGGAGAACCACCAGTTGGAAAAAGGAGGAGGTGCTTTTAATGTGGGAAACACACAGAACTACTGACTAAATCATGAATATAGGAGCAAAAAACACCAGCTTGGAAAACAGACAAAGTTTCCTACCAGCAAGGATAACTAAAGCTAAGCAGGGAGATGATGAACTCCAGATCATCTGGAGCACTTGAAGTGAGATTTGATATCTTTCTGAAACACATATTTAGTGCAGTTTTTAGGATAAATACTACTGCCTGTGTGGGCTGTGACTCAAAGGAAATAGTCAAACTTCCATTTTCAGAATCCATGAATTTACAAGTTCTCTCTTGATTTTCTCTTTGCAAGTTCTGTGGATACAGAACTGCCTAGGTTATTCCATCACACTCCATACATACCAAAAGAAGATATGTGTAAGTCGCTTAGAAAGGTCAGGAAGCTTTTCTGACCCCAATACATACTGGGTAGATGCATTCTCTCCTATCCTTGTAACTGCTTTCACTAGAAATACTTGTGAGCCACAAGAAACCTGCTATCCTTAGAGACAGTACAGCAGTCAATGTATGTCAGTAGAGAAAAACCTTTCAGGTGCATTACATAATGCTTTATCCCTGTACACAGCATGAAACTGCCAGGTTTAGTAACAAAAAGGGATTTTCCTCCCTTCCTGATTCTCAGTCTCTAACCAGACTGGTTGGAAATATTGATTTTTCCGTACATAAAAGTCTTTAGCTACTCATTCAGTTAGTTTTCCTCACCTGCTGTGGGTGCCAGGCAGTATCAGAGCAATTGTGCAGAGCAGCTGGATAACCTAAGAGCAGGATGCACAACTAAAATTGGGGTCTTGCTGTAAGGGTAGCTGGAAGAAATCTACAGGCCAACATTATAGAATAATAGACCACACTGTATTATAGCAATATAGTTCCTAGTAAGTACAGAGATATGTATCATTATATGAAACTCGATACATACACTATAATAATACATCATATTATACACAAAATCAACGTAGATTCTCTGCTTCCACTGGCCTTAAACTACATAAAATCACTTCTCGCCCAGAACTGATTAAAGACCTAAAGTACAAGTTGAGATTTAACTGATATACCATATAAATAGCCTTCAATTATGGCCGGATACAGTAATTTAAATAAAAACAATCTAGGGGTCGGCAAAAAATAAGATACATTCAGATTTTGTTTGTTTCCGATTTTAATACTAGGGATGTGACTCAGCTGTTTGAAATGTGACACAGAAGAAATTATTTTTTAAGTGATATTGCAATACATAATTGCACTACGAAACAGAACAGGCTTTTGCAATCCAGCAGAAAGTATGATCTCTGACCATGCAAAAAGCTGAGCTCTGAGTGAAGATTGATTAACCAAATTAAAGATCTCTTTAAACATATTGCAACATATTCACACTGTTTGGGAGACAGATGGAGATGGAAAATCCACATTCTTGTGCAGATATGCAATAGAGTATCAGGGACTCATCCTGCTGTATGATACCAGTCACCCACTGTGCCACACAATATGTGGTAGTCAAGCAGACTGTCAGGATTCCCATTCCCATCACAAATATTTTTTTCAGAGCTTTGTATCACCTCTGTCTTTAACTGCACCTGCCTTCAGTCTGGTATGGAAACTCCTACTCTGGATGCAGCTCACTTTACAGACACACATAAATCTATTAAGCGCTTTTCAAAGCAAAATACAAGTGTAGACCAGTCAATAGCCACGGCACAATCTGTTTTTCTGATGTGTTTATAGGCAGAAAAGAAATCTCAATCCAAATCAGAGCAAAATCTTTGTTTAATTTAGCACTGGTTTCTTTCACTGATTTGTAACTGATCAGTTAAAGAGTAATGACTGGGAAGAGAGAACAGTTGTTTATCTTGTGATTTACCACAATGTTACACATGCAATTCCCTTTTTTGACATTGAGGGAATTTTCTTAGCCCTTCTGAGATAATAGCTCTGGTTTCCCAAACCCGCTGTAACTAGAGTTATTTTACAGCTCTTGGATGCTTTTCTCTGTGTGTTTTAACTCAGTGGCCCATGCGTGTTTGGCACCTAAGGAAATCCTACAGGCTAGGGACACATGACTAGATTAAAACAACTCAGGAATATGTCCTTAGAACAAGGTGTTATTTGTTCACTTTCTCAAAGTAATAATGATGTAAAGCAAATAATGAAAACAAAAAACAGCTATCAAATCTTACTCTAAAAGTGACCTCTTTTTTTTATTTTTTCCTCCGTAAAGTTCTCCCTGACCTTTTGAAGCCCATATTGGTTGGAAAAAACATCAGCTTTTGCCTGTGTTTTTCTGACAGTTGTTCCAGTGACAGCTCTTGGACAGTACACATCTATTCACTGTGTCTAATCAGAATCTTAGAGCCCAGGTTTAACTACTGTTCAGTGTCTTACTTCTGCATTTTAACATAATTTATAGAAGTAAATTAAAAATCAAAGGAAAATTCTGAAAAACAAGGACTTTTCCATTGTTTTCAGTTCCTTGTACTGATCTCCTCAGGCTTAACTCCACGGTAAGTATTAATTTTTAACAGAAACGCTGAGTATATGCCTCAATCAGAAATAGCCACAGATCCTGCTGAGCTTGTCTGCTTTTAAGAATTTCTCACTTCCTCCAATCTGGCTCTAAAAACTCTGATTTTTCAACAGTGCTGTAACTGAGCTGTTACTCACTGGGTCATTCACAAGTTACACCAACATGGAAATAACGCAGCAGTTGAGTTGGCATCCAACAGACACAAACCTTGTTCTAGCATGTCAAAAGGAGAGAGCTCAATTGTCTTTCTGTTTTAGTAAGTAAGAAGTGAAAAAAGAAACTGCATGCATCAAAGACTTTTCAAACAGCTGAGAGAAAATGCAAGCAAGCAGGTAGGCAGTAATTGCACTCAAGTAATTTAAATATGCAACATGAGTTATTTCTTCTTAAGCATGCTTTTGTTGACTCCCGCATCTATCCTCAGCCTTCCGCTCTCAATGAGCTCCTGTCCCTACTAGCCAGTGATACTCTGTGCCATCATTCCCAACTGTGTCCCATTTGCAGCCTTGGGACTGCCTCACTCCTCTTTCTGCATAATAACCTTCAGTCAGCTCTGAACAAACTTGATCACTAATCTCTAGAGTCATCATATGACTCTTCAGAAAGATTATAGTTTGTACAGACTTTCTTTCCAAAAAAGACTCAGGTACCTATGAGAATTTCATTCTGTTTTAATCCAAGTCACAAACAGTTTCTCTTTGCAGTCAATGACATAAGAGCAGCTCTGGAATGCCTCCCCTCCTATTAAAAGCCTTTTCCAGTTTCACAGAGTTTATTGAAGGTTTTGTC
Source organism: Promerops cafer (assembly GCA_013398275.1). Taxonomy (NCBI): domain Eukaryota; kingdom Metazoa; phylum Chordata; class Aves; order Passeriformes; family Nectariniidae; genus Promerops; species Promerops cafer. Next base: position 520,389 of record VZSE01015169.1, read on the forward strand.
TCTCACCTTGATGTTTCGAAAGTGAAGTGTGTAAACTTAGAAGGCAGGCAGGTTATAAAATGCATCCTAATTATCAGCATTTTTTGTATGCTGGTGTAAGTGGGCTGATGGCTGGGAATGTACTTTGAGATACCACTCTCACACAGAAGTCTCTACATCTGCTAAATGGCTACAGATTTTGCAACAGGGTCTAAGTATTGCACCATCTTTGTAGGTCTCACCCTAAAGAACCTGCTGTGTTGGAATGAAATCGTCTACTATCAAGATGCAAATCTCCATCTTCAAAATTTGATACACAAAACAGGTTTGACAGACAAAGAAGTTTCACACATCAACTCCTTAAGAAAATTGCTACAGACAAATATATCTAGAGAAATGTTCTTATTTAGAAGGTTTGAGCCCTGTCACATCATACATATGGATAGATGTTTAATCAAATTTAATGTCACTAACACAATTTTACCAACAAACTTTCAATGAACAGGAACTGGGATTTGTTGACTCGTTTTTCATTGTGACAGAAGAATACCAAAGTATTGGTTAGATTATTTTCTCTATTTTTTAATAGGCTGCAAACTTTCCCAGCTATTCAGTGAAGGACCCCTGCAAGTCTGGTCATGGCACAAGCACTGTACAGTCATGCTGCTCCTGCAAGTTTTTCTTTCACTGGACACATTTTCATTCCACTGCTTGTCATTCCAACACAATTAACTTTTGACTCACTGGTCCACTCCAGCTGTATCTGACAGATGTCTTGTAGTCCTAAAACAGTCAATCCTTCCCAATGTCATGGAAGGGCTCATCCACACTGTGAGGAAGATATTGTACATGCCCTTATTGAAGAGCAAATGCCCACATGAGGTGAGCTGGAAAAAACCCCAAAGAACGAAGTGGTGACTGTCTGGTATACACAAGAGCTTCAGACTGAGAACATTCCCCCTACCTGAACGACCAAAATCCAAACATGAAACACAAAGCATGAGAAATCAGCCATTAGAAAGCAGCACTGCCACTCTTAGACCAGTGCACTATGACTCTTCTCTACATTCCTGATTTTTTTCCTAAAATTAACACTACTATACTAGCAACTGCAAAGTGTTCCATCATTTTGGTAAAATACAAATATACCACACTTTATTTTTCCAGCTACACAAGCAATATTTATGGAAACATCCTGCCTAAACATTCTCCATCATTAATGACTGATAATGCTACCATCTCCAAGGATTCAAGTCGGTATATTTTTAGGATTCCTTTTATTTCTATGTTCCTTGAACTCATTTGTATTATCACTGCATTGCTGCCAAATATTTCCTTCACAACTATTCAATTAAATATGGAATTTTTATTTTATAAACTTGATTGCCATTAATATGTCTTTTGCATCTTTCCTGATTTTTACAGTCATTGTTCCTAAGTTTTTGCCATCCCTTCATTGCTCAGGTTGAACCAAAACCATATTAAACTAAACTTGGGGTGTTCTTTAATGTCAAAAGCTGTTTTCATAGTTAACCACCAATCTTTCCTTCTCCACTTGATATTTAAATTTATTTTTTCTTTTAAAAATCTCATGCTAATGAAGTTTTGTCATATTATTTCTTGCCATTAGGAGACTTAAAACCTTCCAAAACATCAGGAATATATACAAATGTATATCCCTCACTTACTAAACCCTCATGTTTGCACATGCTGAATGTATACAGGCAACTCTTACTGTCTTGGAAAAGTACATTCTGTGGATGAATGTATTTTTATCCTTCATGCAGATCATTTCTAAACCAGTTTATGTCATATGACTTGGCACACAGCAAATGAAACATCCATTTTCAAACATCTCCATCCGTGGAGATCAAAATTCTCATCAGCCAGACCAAAAGTTGTCAAATGCTAAAACAGAGTGCTTTGTTGATTAGTAATTCTCTCTTGGTTACAGGAGAAAGAATATTAAAAATTGTTAGACTGTTATAATTTTCTGTTTTCTGAGGGGAAGAATTTATGGAGTAATTAAAAAATCTGGTCTGCTCATCGTATTTATAAATGTTATTAAAATCTTGAATAGTGAAGGGATAGTATTTCAATTAAATTATTCAAAGCAATAAAATCTAAAGGTTATTGTGGAGAATTGCTGAAAGGTCTCATTATACTCCATTACTAGAAATAAAACCAGCAGAAAAAAACTGAGTGATGATAAATGCAAAGTAATGCTATGAAAATAATTCAAGTGAAGTATTGATAAGCATCAAAATACTGAATGTAAACAGCTCTTAATTAGAAAGATGTCCTGGATTTTATATAAATGCTATTAAAAAAACACCAAATCAGTGCAAGCAGGACAAATAGTGAATAGCACTAGAAAAAGCCCTGACACTGAACCACAAAACAACAGAAGATCTATTCCATTAATGGACTCCTTCTTGACTACCAAGATGAGCTACTCTGTGCCATCATGGCCATCCCAGCCCAATAGAAAAATGAAAGAGGTAAGCTAAGGAAGAGAGAGAAAGATAGTCAGAATTATGTCATGGAAAACCAGAGCTACCTCTGCTTCTTTGCAATAAAAGTTGGGGTCTAGAAAAGAAACAAATCCAGAACAACATAGGAGTGAGGAAGAATGTGAAATTATCCTCTGCTTTTAAACATGCATGAAGATGAGGGCACCTACTAACTCTTAAGTAACTGCTTTAAAACGAACAAGAGGAAGTGGAATTTGAGGTTTTATTTTTGTTTTTACACTCAGTGTGTAACTGAACTGTCAAACTCATTGCAATCTTAAGTTTTTCTGGGGCCAAAAGCTTAACTAAGGTTCAAAAAAAAGCAAACTCAGCAAAGAGAAGTAAAAGCCACCACGGGGTACAAGGCAAGATGGTCTTGGATGCAGACTTGAAAAGACTGAATTTTTGACTGCTGGAAGCTGAAAGAACACAACTGAGGTAAGATTACTCTGTGTTTTTGCTTTTTCTTTCATGCTTTCCTAAGTGATCATAACTCAGCATCCTCAGAATTGACTGCACTGACTTCTGCTACATTAAAAAAAAAATATGTTTACTAATACCACCAAAATCTTTCTTCTTCCTTTTGTTTTTAAAAATAAATAAAGAAAATCAAAACAACCCCCAACACACTGTAGGATCTGCACTATGGTTTTCAGTGTGAATGATGGCACAACTTTTTTTTTGTTTATTTAAGTGTACTTTCACAAATGAATTGAACCTTAAAAATCCCATTGTCACTTTGCTGATATTTGTGAAACATAAAGATAAGTAACCTGCAAGTTAAAGTAACCTGGTTAATCCAATAACCAATTCCTTGAAAGAGCCAAAATAAGTAACTGTTATCTCCTTGCCTTCAGTCTTATTTTTTAAACCAGATATCATCCTTTTCTTTCCTCATATTGATGTCTGGGGAAAAAAAAAACACACATATATGTGATGGGAACACTTAACAACATCTTGCATATCTTTTTTCATCATGATTACAAAGTAATTCCTTGCATGCCAACCAATAATTTTAAATACACTTGCCATGCCTAGTTTTATACAGAACCACAGGGAATTTTATTTTCAAACCATAAAGCTGCAGACTCTTCACTGGGTCAAACAAGCAACCTTTATTGTTGAGTTGATGGACCAAATTTGTAGTCACATACAGAGCTTTAAATGAAATGCCACATGTGCAGGAGTGTCTGGTGGTCTTGCTAAGGTCATCAGTCTAATGTGCAATATCACATCAAACTTGCTACATATTACAGACCAGCAATTAAGAAACCAGAAGCAATACTGTGGGATCCAAATTTTTCTGCATTAATTTTATCACCTGCAATGAAATAATTTCTTCTGATCTGCCACTGGTGAAAAACCTGCCCTAGGAAATGAAAGCAGCAAGACAAGCCTAAAATTGCTGATGAATATAGACTCACCAATAGAAGTTGTAAATATCTCTCTAAACTACAGCCACATCTCAATAGTGTGCTCAGTTTAATGGTCAGTGAAATCCCTGCTCAGGTTCATATCTCTGGTTGATCTGAAAGGGCTGGCTCTGACAGTAAGGCTGTGCCTCTTATATTGATTCCTTTGTCTGTCAGAAAGAGATCATCAAGGAATTGCTTTCACAGACTGAATAACTCTTGGAATACCTAAAGAGGTCTTAATCCACTCATAGTGGGAGTATCAACCGTTAAACCCTACAAGATGTGTCAAAGTATCTATACTGCTTTGAAGCAGCAGGGAGCTAAGCCTAGGAAAAAGATATTGTTAGTCTGGCATGTCAACACATGACCCACTCTTCATGACACAAATATGAAGACATTTGAGGAATTATGTGCTCTTTGTATTGTTATCCATTTTTCAGCTTTACAGCAGAAAGAAACAGTAGTCTATACTGTATATCAATAACTATATAAAAAAAATCAGTCAGTTGAAAAAGAATGGAGTAAAATTTTCAACTGAAAAATTGAAACATTTTTAGTGTATATCTCCACCCCTAAACATTCACTTTGAGGGGAAGATTTAGGATTATTTTCATCAAGCCTAAAATAAGTGGTTTAAACAACACAAGTGCTGCTCAATCAGCCAGTATTGGTTATTAGGAAAAACTTCAGCATCAATGAAAAGTCAAGAACCACAGTCCACAAGTTGTGATGACTCTCTTGAGTACACTGATGTTTGAATGTATTCATAATAATTTGATTTGTTAAGCAACGTTTAGGAAAAAAAAGCTGTGAAGAGCTAAAGTGCTATGACATTTTAGGCCTTGACAGAATCTCTGAATTTTATTTCCTTGATTATCAAAACTTTTGTGTGAAATTGCCAGAAATGTTGCACACTGGGAAAAACAGAACCCAGCACAGCTAAAACAGCTGCTAAAATTTTTCCTTAGCACAGTTTTAAAATAATTACTGTACTAATTATTTTTTGCAAATATTACTAATTACTGCAAGTATTTCTGCAGAATGTGCAAGTGTAAATTATTTACTTTGACAGGCATAAAAGAGGAATTTTAGAGATGTAGCTGTGCTGCTGCTCAGCATCATATTTAGGGAAATATTTTGCCTGTTGAAGTTCTTAGAAAGAGGGAAAAATGACTGGCATCCCCCCACCCACACTATAGCTTATTTACAAACAAACATAAGATTACCAAACCATGGAGTATGAAATGGTATGTAAATAGAGATTTCATATTATACTGTAGCACAGAAGAAATTCAGATGGCTAATAAAAAATATGTAAAACGAATGTCATATACCTAAAACTGACAGAATTGTTACTGAGTGCTGTGCGTACACAGATTATTGGTAACTTTGGCCTGGACTAGATAGGAGTTCCTACACATACCGTAAATGTATGTTTGAGGTAAAAGAATTCCTTTTTGCAATATTAGATGGAGAAAGACCTTCAAGCAACTAAATCCTACTTTAAGATGTTTTAATTGTTCCCACTGAAACAAACTGGCCTCAAAGTTTGTTTTCAATTTCCCATAGATCTCATTTTTTCATAAATAATTCTGGTATAAATAACTTCCAGTGTGAAATTAGTAACTTCTGATTTAACTGAAAGGCTCTTCTTCCGTAGTGATTTTTCATCTTTAATTAGCTGGATCAGTGAAAACAGATAATATTCTTAAATGATTGGTAAGAAAATTCTTTTAATCAAAGGTATAGAGCAAGGTGAGATAAAAGGATTGAAGTTAAACAGTCAGTAAGATATTTAGGCACATACAAGGAAGTCTGGAAGACATTGTAGCCTGAATTAAAAACAACATAAAACTCTGCATTCACCTGTTGCCTCACCACAGTGATTTCTAATAACAGAATCTGATCTAACCTGATCTGATCTGATGAACACCCTCAGAAAACTGTACAGGCAGATGATCACAAACCATTGCCCATCAACTGGGCTGCATTACATGACCACGTGTTTATTCCCAGCGCTTGAGTGGTGCCATTGGGCCTCAATTTAAAGCAGATACAAGTGGCTAGGATAATGTATGCAAATATATTGGACAGCAGTTTTTAAAGTGGTAATTGGTTCAATTTCTGATCATCTGACCACACAGTTGTAAACAATCTTTTTAAAGTGGTCATGTCACTGCAGCTGCAGTCTGCCCTCCACATATTAGCTCCCTATTACAGAGCACTCATACATAAAATGAATGATCAGTATCTGCTTCTCTCATTCTCCCGAGGGATGCTAACCATGTCAAATAAAAATGCTTTGCTTAAAGGGATAAAAATGTGAATCAGAAAAAGATTTTGCATGTTTTATAAAGCACAGAACTCCTAAGGACAGTACAGCTCCTTACTACATGGACATTAAGAGCTTGTTCAGAAAATACATTTGTACGTTTGGATATAAAGCAAAATTATGCAATCCTATTTAACAAGAGTGATGCAGAGTTTAATTGTTCATTTAGTGAAAAAACTTAACTGCATTTAATAGCCATGAACCTTAAAAAAATCAGCAGATTTTAAAGCTTGAAAAGCTTCTAGGCTCTCCTCCCCTCCCCCTGCCCTGCAGTCTCCCCTTCTAGTTTGTTGACCCTGGATCCCATTCTGAGGCACTGAGACCTAACATCAGCCTTAGGTTCCTCACAAAGACCTGGGTCCCTGGCAGTTTAGGATCAGGAATACTTGGCTGTCAGATACCTATGGATTTTATCAAATCTGTGTTGGCCACAAAGGTGAATCTGCAAAACCTCTCCTCCTAGGCATCCCCACTGTTTGTATTTTCCACATAGCTAATACTGGATTTCCAATATGTTAGCATTCCAAATATGATTGCTAATGTAGAACCTTGACTTGGGGAACACACTCTGGTTTTCATTTTTACTAGGTTGACAGAAAAATAATGGAGCAAGCAGTTGTGTTTAAAGACTCTGAGATTAAGCCTACCTACTTAATCATGGGTCTTTTGATCTGTCATATTTCAATTATATGCACATTTTCATACTAAGTAAACATCAACCCAAAATGGAGCAGAGTATCTAGCTAGTAATTGGATATGACACCTCACAAAGCCTTAATTTTGCATAAAACCCACCTAAGAACTAGCAAAGGCAGTTACAGAATAAATCTTATCAACCAGTTAGCAACATCCTGCTGGCAGCACTCACACAGACCTCAAGCCATTTGCAAAATGGAAGCTGCAAACAGCAAAGGAAGCAGCTTGGCTTTGGAAGTGTGTCAGCTGCCAGGGGCTGCAGACACTGGGATTCAGTCATGCACTGAAACGCCTGCTGGAAGGAGCCCAATGCACCAACCTGAGACTGAGCTGCAGCTTTGAAACGTGTTAACCAGTGGGACAGACAGTGCTTTCTAACTCTGGCTTGGAGGTAAAATCTTCACTGGTAAAAATATGGATACCTGTTATTGAGTAAGGTTGAAGGTGAAAATGAAGTAATCACATTTAAATCAAAAGTAGTTGTTCATGAAAACTTTGCTTCATGTAATAAATGTTCATTTTTTTTTTCTCAGTCCTGTTCTACATTTATCTACTTTTCTCTTATTATGTTTTCTGGGCATTTATCTTAAAAAATTCAGTCTTATTAAAACTTCTGAATGAGGTATAAAAACATTATTCCATTTCACTGACATGATCAGTGTAATTTCTGAGGGCAATAATTCATGTAATCTTCAAAAAATTCATAACCAATGTGAAAACTCATTTGAATAGTTTATTACATCCTTGATTTGGTATAAATAAAACTGTTATATTCTACTGTTTTATCCTTGTCGTGCAATCCCAATATTCATTGCTGCAATAAATTAGGTCTTATAAAAAACAAAACATCATAAAACAAATTCAAGAGATGCTGCAAATAGGGAACAAAAAGGAAATTATCTAGTGCAATCTTCCTGAGTGCAAAACCCTTGAAACATGTTGCAGCCAGTCAGTTAATAATTGCTTTGTAAATCTGAAATGAAGCAGAGCGGATAAAACTAACAAACAAGTCATAAAGTACAATTGTTACATGTTTGGAGTGATTATGATTCCCTGGAGGGAAGAGGGGCACAAAAAGACTGGTTAGTGTTCAAGGATCACCTCTGCCAAGCTCAGGAATGAGCATCACAGTGAAGAGGAAGTCAGGCAGAAATGACAGGAGGCTTATATGGCTGAACAAGGAGCTCCTGGACAAAATCAAAAAGGAAGCCAGCAAAGGGTGGACGCAAGAATGGGTAGCCTGGGAGGAATACAGAAATTGTCCAAGCAGCCAGGGATCATGCTAGGAAAGCTGAGGCTCTGATAGACTTAAAATTGGGCAGGGCAACAGGAAAAGTGCATCAGTGAATAAAGGGAAGACTAGGGAAAATGTGGGTCCTCTCCAGAACAAAATGTGAGACCTGGGTACCCAGAACATGATGAAGGCTGAGGTACTCAACAGCTTCTTTGCCTCGGTCTTCACAGACAAGTGCTCCAGCCACACCACCCAGGTTGCAGAAGGCAAAGGTGGGAATTGGGGCACTGAAGAATTGCCCACTATAGGAGAGGATCAAGCTCGAGAACATCTAAGGAACATGAAGGTGCACAAGTCCGTGGGACCTGACAAGATGCATCTGCTCGTTCTGAGGGAACTGGCTGAGGGAGTGGCTAAGCCACTACCCTTGTATTTGAGAAGTCACGTCAGTCCACTGCAGATCCCACTGACTGGAAAAGGGGAAAAGTAACTCCCACTTTCAAAAAGAGAAATAAGGAAGACGCAGGAAACTACAGCTCTTTCAGCCTCACCTCAGGTCAGAAAGACCATGGAAACAAATCCTCCTGGAAGCTTTGCAAAGACACATGTAAAATGAGGAGGTGAATGGTGACAGCTAACTCGGCTTCACTAAGGGCAAATCATGCCTGACAAATGTGGTGGCCTTCTATGACAGGGTCTATTACTGCCACTGTCAACTATGTTCAAAATGTCATAACAAAGAACCTGTTTTTGGATTTCCTCCAGTGTAGCTATTATACTTGTGCTGGAAAATAGATATCCTTACAAATAAATAATGTGTCACACAAAATATATGCTTGCACAGATGCTGAGTATTACAACAAATTTTAATACTACTCCCTTATTCACCCAGGGTGAACAGAACACATGATGGGTGTTAAAAAATCCAGGTGCATTGCACCATGCTAGAATGCAGGAGCTCTCTTCCAGAATGAAAAGGACATGAGAAGGTAACATTAAATAGGAACCTCTTACAGAAACAAACTGAAGTTTTAGAAAGTCATGAACAACTGGAAATAGGGTTATCCAAACGACAAAGACTGGCAAATTTTGTAATTGGCCCTGTAATCATTTTAAGCTATAGCACACCAGACTTTTCAGGAACATCTTACTTAATGATAAATTTTCTTCCAGTCTAACAGGTTGGCAGATCTTCGCTATTAGCTTGCAGCCAAAATGTCATTCCATGACATGCTGCCAGCATTACAATATTGACGTAATTTGTCCCTTGTATTTTATGTTCAACATAAACTCAGAAATCATGAAAAAAAAAATGCTTTCTTGTCTCACAGTTATTTCAAAGAATTCTAAATGGTATTTTATTACCAGTGCTCCCAAACTGGAAGTATAAGGAGATCAGAAGAAAGAATCAGAAAGACTAATTTAACTTGTTTAAATGTAGCTCATTTCTGGGCACTTGATGCAAACAAACTTTTTTATTTAAAAGAAATACCCAGATATTTATTTTTAACAATCATAAGCTACTTAGTTTTTGTTCTTAAAAAAAAAGTTTATTTGCTCTTAAAAATTTAACATTTAAATAGTCTACTTCAATATTTTACTTGTAACATATTCCCCTTTTCCCTCACCAAGAAGCCCACACCAAAAAAGGCATTGAAATTTTGCCATGCAAGTATTCATATGCCTCACCTAAAGATCTCTTATCTTGGCTTTCTATTACTCATAAAAAAGGCACTCTTTGGATCCTTCCATTATTATCAAGAGACCTGAACAGAAGCTTCATTTTTTAATCAAAAATAGAAACAAGCTCTCATCATATTCTTTTTAAGGAATATAAGTTCTGAACGTTTTTAGAGCACTAAGAACTCTCACAACAGACCTCAGAAAACAACTCATGTAATTCTAGTACTACTTCACTTAATATTTAGTATGCATATGCTTCAATTCTAAGACAAATTTAAGTATGAAAATAGCATGGAATGAATTTTTAAGTGTGGAAAAAAATAATTTTCAGAGAATTTGAGGAAAATCAATAGACATGAAGGTAAGTATTTCAGATAGCAATATATTTAGTATAAATCAAATTGAAAAATTTCACAACATCAGAGTACATTTCTGCACTCTCCTAGCTGATGGAAGATTGCTAAGCTGTGGTCTGAGTCATAAAGTAAACAGAAATGTCTTAGGAATGTTTTGCTCATGCTGTTTGCTCCAGCAAGAAATTCATTAACATCATTAGCAAGATATTTAGGTAAATTGTTACATGTATTAAAAAGTTTTTACAGACTTAAATATTCAAAAATTTTGAAAATATACTCTCAGGCAAATGACTAATGTCTGCAATCAGAAAACAAAAGTAATCTACCAGTTCCTCCAGAAAAGAAGAGAGGAGAGCAAAAAACATTGACAAATGGAAATAATAAAATACCTAGAAAACATATCAGGGCATCAAATGTGACACTTAATGGCCTGTTTGGCATCTCCCTGGGACAAAAGAATGAAAGATGAAAGTTCAACAGAACAGGGCAAAGGGTTTTTTTTTCCTTAGTCTAAAGAAGGGACAAACTCAGTGCAACAAAACCATAACCTGTCACAGAAGAATGTTACAAGTGACTTACAGGAACCAGGAATTTTTTTATTTCTTCCAAGGCATGACTCATACGAGAATACGCCTCCCCAGGTGGCGCAAACACTTCAATTAATACGTGGAGCTCATCACTCAGGTGTGCGTATTTGGCTTCTCCACTTTTCCTTAGTTCTTCCTCCTATGAAGAAAGGGTGGATTTGGTTTTTAGAACTGGAAATCTACTAATTTTGCAGCGATTCAGCATTCACAGATAACATGACAGAAGGACATACTATAAGCAGACTTTAAAATCCTTTGAGAAATAAAAGTCTAGTTCAAGCCACTTAAAGATTTAAAAATCAATTTTGAGTGTTTGAATGATAAAACCAGCATAATTATCATCTAAATCAGATTTTAATCAGCACAGTGAAAAAATGCTAAATACTCCAGAAGGAAGTACTGATATATTAAATCCATAATGGAAAAGCTGCATTCATCTGACTGAATCTTCGCTCTTAACAACAAAAAAAACCCCCATAAAATAAAGATGCGTTTAACCATTTTGGAACACTATTGTTTAGTAAACTCTTTAGGTTCTTCAACAATTATCTGCAGTCTGTACATTTTTAGTATCACCAAAGAAAAATATGCCCTAGGACTTTTATTTGAGATACAGAATCAAAGGACAGTTTGGGTGTGAGGGGACCTAAAGACTATAGTAGTTCCAGTGCCCCTGCCATGAACAGACACACCTTCTGCTAAATCAGGTTGCTCAGGGTCCCATCCAACCTGGCCTTAAACACTCCCAGGGATGGGGCACCCACAACTTCTCCGGTGAAATGGCTCCAGTGTCCCACCACACTCATAGGGAAGAACCTTTTCCTAATGTTTAACCTAAAACCTACTCTCACTGAGTTTAAAACCACTACCCCTTGTCCCCTCACTATGTGCCTTTTTACAAAGTCCCTCTCTGGCTTTCTTGCCCTCTTTCTGTACTTGAAAGGTGCCATAAATTTAGCCTGAGCCCTCTCTTTTCCAGGCTGAGCAACCCAAATTCTCTTCATAGCAGAAGGGCTCCAGCACTGATCATTTTCATGGCCCTCCTCTGGACTTGCTCTGACAGATCCATGTGTTCCTCATGCTGAGGGCCCCTGAGCTGCTCTCAGTACTCAGGGATGTCTGAGCTTCAGCCCCAGTCCCAGTTCAGGGTACCTATGCAGTGCAATGTACACCAGCTCAGATGGTGAATCACCACACCTAGATATAGCTCAACCATCTCTGGGTCCCAATTTTCTAGCTATAAAATAAGCCTAACAGTTCTACTTCATGTTACAGTAATGTCCTAAAACGTCAATCCACTTTCTTATACAAAGCTTTGAGATAGCAAATGTAAATTGCAAAATACATTTGTAGTAGTTACTGCTCCATATAAATCAAAGACATAGAATAGTGATCATGTTAATGGCACTGGCTATGACAACATAATGAAAAATCTAGTCCATTACTACACAAGATAGCCATAAGTAATGCTAAAGAAATGATAAGTTGAACTCTCAGTCTTCAAAAATATTTTGAGAAATGTAATTTAGAAGAAAATATGTATATACAGAAAACATCACAGAAAAAGAAGTAAACTTATTTACTTGAAAATGGTGAAGAGGTTATAGCTTTTTAGTAGATACTAAAGTAATAGTTTATGAACATTTAGCTAAGATATAAGAACTGTAACAACAGATTACAATTCTTACTAATTTAGCTTATTTAATTCTGCATTAACTTAATTTATTTTAGCCTTGACTAATTTACACCACTGCTTGCTACCAAAAACACTTGCAATATGCTATGCTCATAACAATAAGTATTCAGTTCTTTTTATCTATGTTAGAAGATCCAGCCTCAAGGACTTTTTGATTTTCCAGAGAATACACAAAGGCTACAACCTGTAGCTCCAGAGCCTGAGATCTGGCTCCATGCAAAGTCAACATTTTGCAGATTATGATAAAATCATAACTCAATAAATGTGAATTATTATTTTATTTTTAAATTTGAAAATTGACATATTTGTTTGCAACTGAAACTAAAAAAAATTAAGACAAGACATAATTGTCTCAGTATTTTTATTTTTTCAGTTAAATTATCTTTGTTATTTTAGCTTATCACTGAAATCTCATTGAAATGTCCGTAAGAACCATAGCATAATATAAAAGTCCATCATGAGATGTTTCCAGTTTTCTAGAAAAAGAAAATCACACATTTGATTACTGCTTCTGGAAAAATTTGATATGGAGTTTTCAGTAGAATTAACTTTTAGTAGTTATAAAGATACATCCTAGTGATTGCTGGAAGTTTCTTTCCTGTTGCTTTTTTAAGATTCTGAGGGGAAAATAAACAAACAAAAAAACCCCCAACAAATGCCAGAAAGTCCCAAAAGCTATCTTTCAGGAAAAGGTTACCAAAAAACTTTGAATTTAAAAATTGGACCTTTTTTCAGATGTAGAAAAAGCAAAAGAGTAATGTTTGGCTCAATATTTTGATGAGGATTTTGTACAGCTAAGGCATCAGCAACATGATCTTATAATGCATACCTGGAATATTCCTCTTCAGTGGTAATGATGGTAATTATGTTTCTCTTTTAGTTCCTGAACAAACTCAGGATTTCTTACAACACATGGTTTTACAACCTGCCTCTTCATTTCAGCACATGCTTTCTGTCACTACTTGGAGCTTATTTCTATAGCTGTTGGAAACCACAGGCTGAAGTTGTGAGATACTACACGTGAGGATACCTAATGAGGCTTCTTCATGTGGAACACAAGGGGTTAAAGACTGAATTTTTCACACAGTATCTGTTCCCATCATAGGGTAAAATGTCACAATAATGCTCCTTTTATTGCAAGTGTATGTACAGAGACAAAGAAACTTAATAAAGGAAAACGATGGATGAGTAAGAACTCACAGACCATGTGAGCACTGTACCAAGCTCTCCTTCCCAAAGCCAGTGAGTATCACTGAGTATTTGGGGACTGAATGTAGCCTTACATTGAATTGTATGGCAGGTAGCAGGCATCTAACCAGCAAACAACAGACACGACTCCCACTGCGGGGGAGCGGCTCGCTGGTGTGGCAGGTGGCACCTACTGGCAGCTAATACAGCTTTCCAAGGGCACTACAGCCCGACAGGCCCTCCCAGGAGCACGTGAAGATGGACAACACCTTTGCAAGTCTTCCTCAGCAAGCAGCACATCCCAACTGCACAGCAAAATGGTCAGTGCTGTGGACCCAATATCCACACTGCTTCTGTTTAGGATGATGGTACTGCCCTCCTGCTAGTTGTACTCTGGTTCCAATAACTGAGTTCCCATTAGAAGCCAGAGAGCCTTTCTGGAGCCCAGCCTTGATTTAGTTTCGTAGGAGAGGAGTCCAGTTAAAACCCTGTGAGCTCTGCTCACTTTAAATAATGGGAATCGGGAATGATCAGGAGGCTCTCCTCTAAACTGTGCTTCTGAGTCAAACGAAATCACTAATGAGTAACACCCCATGCAGGACTGGTAAGGACTGAAATGGATTATGAGACATTACAGGACGTGGTACACTAAGGCAGAATAAGTGAGATCATGATAGATCTATTTTTCATGGTGTTCTTTACAAGGCTATCTGGGTGCTAATGGCCTTGCAAGGCCCTAGTGGCGTCTAATGCACCAGTGCAATTACTTGTGGACTTTGGCTGTTTTTCATATAACTCTGCCTTAATCACCTCTGAGGTTCAGATATTCCCCATGGTGCTGTCTGTAACTTTTGGTGGATTCTCATAGCTTTTTACGTTCTACAATTCCCTACATCATGTCCAGCAGTTTTCTAGACCCTGTTCAGCTTGCACAGTCTTGGCCAGTGTCCACCCAGCAGCCGAGTTGTTCCCTCACAGCCCAAGCACAGAAATGATAACTGCTTAAGCTTACTCATGTAGACACGAAATGAATCACAGTAGAAGGTGATGTGTAACAAAAGCCTAATGGATTCACTGAATCAAAATGCAGTTAAAGGCTCAGGCTGGATCTTAGGGTAGAAAAACATCAAACCTGGGACCTGATCAGTTCTGCTTTAGGAAAAGAACAGAATAGATTCCTTGGGCTTCTGGATTAGTGATGGCAATCGCTCTTAGTGCCATCTTCTTAGTTCACAGTGACAATGTTTTACTTCAGCATGGGTTGAGCACAGCAGAGAAAGCACTTATCACCTGCCAAAGACAACTGCCCCTCATCCTGATCCTCTTCCACTCCATTCTGTATGTCAATTCCCTTCATTTCTCAAGAGTGACAGAACCCAGCTCCCCTCACACAATGTGCTTCAGGCTTCCTTCATTCCCTTCATTCTCTCTTCTTCCTCTCATTCTTAGAGTGTCTGCCACACAGTGCTGAAGTCCATCCACCCTCAATGTGATGCATGACTCTATAACCCACTCCCTCATAAGGATAACAGGTATTTTTGAAACATCTACTGTGTTTTGTAATTTCCAGTTGACTAAAGCAGGGAAAATTACTTATAAAACTCCATAGCAGAAATATTAGGAGTACCAGCTTCTGCAAAAGTGAAGTATGTGACTGATAGGAACATAAAGTCCAAGAAAAAATGATGAATTATCTCTGGATGTGAAAGGAGTCTTAACATTTTAAAAGGATGTGTGTTGACAGAGAACTGCTTTCTGTCTGGAAGCCTGGCCAAAATGATTGAATAAAACACCGGAATAAAGGTGAAAGAAATGGAGTTTGCACAGAAAAACAAAGTTACACAGTCCAGATTGGTGAATCAAGAGTGTCCTCATAACACTGAAAAAACAGGATATCAAAGAATAATAGAAGAGAAACTTGCAGTAGGAATTGTGTAGATCTCAGAGATAAATATCATCAATACAATACAAAGAACTTCCTAAAATGAAACAAATACAGCTATGAAAAGAAACAATGGGTGCTTGAGGAACAATATGAGAGTTGCAATAGATTCCATATCTTGCAAGAATTTACAAAGAAAGACATAATGCAGAGACTAGACAAAGATGATAATCACAGAGCTGCTGCTACACAGGCATTATTCATAAGATCAATGGGCAATGCTACAGAAGAAAATTAATGAGCATGCAGTTTGACAAATGCAAACCTATTAATTTTTAATCTGGACATAAATGAAAAAAATCAAAATGTTGTCTGCCACACTGACTGTAGTAAAAGTAACAGTGAACTAATTTCTTGGGGGTACTGGGTTTGGAGTTAAAAAATTTTCAGGTCCAAGCTCACATCAGTGGAGAAACAAAGAACAAAAACAAATGAAAAGAGAAACAATTTGATAATGGATGAGGCATTGGAAAGAGATTCAGCAGAGTACAGAATGAAGCTAAAAGATCTTAGCTGTTCTTTGACTCTTATTTTTAAATCAGTTATTCTTACTCCAGGAAGAAGAATAAAGAAGATGCAAGAGGGTACATGAAGAGAGCTCACATAGCAGTGCAGACAGTGGGTGTACAACACCTGCAGTCAGCCACAGAGATCCCATTATGAAATGCAGGCATTAGAAAGAACATTGCCTACAAGAGAATATTACTGGAGACACAGGTGACAACATTTATTTTTTCTACACTTGATTCATCATTAAAATTTTCATTGTTACTTTGGTGAAATGAAGCAGAGAATTGAGTACATTCAGTACTGTCCTGGGCAAAGAGGTCCTTCAGTGCATTATTTCCTGATGCTTTTCATAATGAAATGCAACAAAATCTTAATGGCTAGGAGGTACTAAACCATACCTAGATCATCTTTTGTTTCAGAGATGTGAAAAGGAAAAAGAAAGACTAATCAGCAGAAGAATGTGATGATAAGGCAACCACTATTGAAAGAACCCTTATACCTGACATGAAGGTTAAATGAAGAAAAAAATGGAAATTCTTTGGAGAAAAAAAAAAGTTTAGGAAAAAGATTAACACACTAAAGTGGTATGTGCCAAAACTGAGCCAGACAGTGATCACTGTGACCAACAACTAGTGATCTATGTTTAAATTCCCTGCCAGAAAACTAAGAGTAGTGATAGAGTTCACAGACCTATTAATGTTTCTACATTTGTACAAATCTAAGCAGAAGCTAAAACAGCATAGATAAGAACCACCTGGGCACTAGACAACTGCACCTTGAATTAACCAAGCCAAAGATGTTAATTGAATACAATCAATGAATTCCAAGTTTGTGAAGCTTATGTACAAAATAAAAGACCCTCAAGAAATGCACCATAACCATAACCACAGGATTATGTTCATCTTAAAACTTACGATCACAACTAGGGATCACTGCAATCCAGACGCCTTCAGATTCAGGAAGAAGACTTTGCCTTAATTAATGAGAGTAGAAAATGTCATGTTTTTATTTATGAGAGGCTAATTAGAAATTTGTTGCAACCAAGTTACAATGTCATTTGCTTTAACTCCAAACAAGATGTTACACTTTTACTATAGGCAAAAACGTATCTTAAAATAAGTATTTTCTTCCTTTTTTTTTTTTTCCTTTAATCCAAGATTTATTAGAGGTTTAGTTCCATACTAATGATTGCAGCCCAAATTCCATGCAGGCAAACATGACACTTACTAACTTTCTAGTGTCTGACTCTTTCCCTGGTTTTACGCTCACCCTTCCACTGCTCAGGGGATGCTAAGGTTAATGGCTTCAGCGTGGAGAGGACAACACTGATGAGAGTTGCAGTACCCTGAGTTCTGTGATGCAAGACATTGCATTGGGTTTGCATGGCCAGGTTTTGGTAGCAGTGGGGGGTACAGGGCTGGCTTCTGCGAGAAGCTGCCAGAAGCTTCTTCAGTGTCTGGCAGAGCCAATCCCAGATGGCTCCAAGATGGATGTGCTGCTGGCCACGGTTGGGCCAATCAGAAATGGTGCTAACACCCCTGTGGTAACATTTAAGGAGAAGAAAGAAAAAGTTGTGCCTCAGATGTAATTGTGGCCAGAGAAGAGTAGAGTGAGAACATGTGAGAGGAACAGCTCTGCAGACACCAGGGTCAGTGCAGAAGGAGGGGCAGGAGGTGCACCAGGTGTCACAGCTGAGATTCCCCTGCAGCCCCTGGTGCAGCCCATGGTGAGGAGCCCATGGAGGAGCCCCACACTGGAGCAGGTGGATGCCTGAGAGGAGGCTGTGACCCGATGGGAGGCCTGTGCTGGAGCAGGCTCCTGGCAGGGACCTGTGGAGAGAGGAGCCCATGCTGGAGCAGGATTCCTGGCAGGACTTGTTTCTCTGTGGGATACCCATGGTGGAGCAGCCTGTCCTTGAAGGACTACATCCCACAGAACAGTGGCCCACATTGCAGCATTATGCAGAGAACTGTTGCCTGTGGGATTGACTGATACTGGAAAAAATTCATGGAGAACTGTCTCCTGCGGGAGAGACCCCACGCTGGATCAGGGGAAGGACTCCTCTTCCTGACCAGCGGCAGAAATAACCTGCAGTGAACTGAGCAGGCTGTAACCTCCATTCCCTGTCTCCCTGCACCACTGAGGGAGGACGTAGAGCTGGGAAGGAGGGAGAAGTGGAGAGAAAGATAGTTTTAAGGTCTCATTTTGCTTCTCATTATCCTGCTCTGATTTTGCTAATAACAGTTAATATCTCTAATTCTAGCCTGTTTTGCCCTTCACAGTATTTGGTGGGATCTCTCTCTGTCCTTACCTCAAGTCACGAACGTTTTGTTATATTTTCTCTCCCCTCTGCAGTTATGGAGGGGACTGATAGAGAGGCTTTGGTAGGTGCCTGGCATCCAGACTAAGTCAATCCGCTACAGACAAATGAAACCGACAGCAATAATTTCTTCCTCCTCTCTCCAGGAAGCACAGGTGGTTATTTCTAGGATGGTAAACATGCTATATACATTGTTCTTCCTCCATTGTTTAGCAACTCCATTTCCCATCCAAATTTACTAGATATGGTAAGTTTTACACCTGCTGTGTATGTTTTCTTTGCTCTCTTTGTTACTCATGAAGTGATTTTACCCAGATCCCAATGTTGTGTCCCTTTAATGACCTGGAGCTGACCTTGATGCCGAGTCCCTGCTCACAGTCCCAGAGCCGTCCTTGTCATCCCATGCCTTTGCTTTCAATGCCTCCGCTTCCATCCCAACCCTTGTAAGAGACGGTCCGAAGTTCCCTCATTTGCCTCACGGCTGTCACTAGGACAGAGACTGAGACCCTGAAGACCCCAAGGGACTGTGCACAGGGGCTCTGGCCTGGCTGAGGTGGATGCTTGCCAAGTGCTTGCTTGCAGGTGTGCTTGCTGGGACTAGCAGCACTCCTCAGAAAATTAAGGTGGCCATGGTACACTGCTTCGTGCTTGTTGGTGAAACCACAAAGGTACAGCCCCTTCCATACGCTGCACCTGCTGCACGTGCCTCCCACAGCAACAAGCCCCCTCACAACGGCTAGGAATTTCTCCACCTCTTGGCCAGTTGCCCTTCGCTTTGGAAAAGGGCTATAAAAGTGACTCTCTAAGGTAACCTGCTTTGTGATCACCCCGCGGAAGAAGACACGTCTATTGGCTGATGACCACGAGGACTTGTCCCTTCTGTTTGGTAGCTATCCCTCCCCCACCCGCTGTATTCTTCTGTCCTTTGCTCCTTTCCTCTCTCTCCCTCTATCGTACAACTGTGTTGTTAGCACTCAATAAAAGTGCACTGCTGTGATTAAACTGAAGTCCCCTCGTGTGTCTTTTGCACTCTGAGATCAATAAATGAACCATCACGACCCCGCTTGTGTGAGCAGATCGTGACAACCCTGTACTCCCCTGTGCAGCACTTTTATTCTAGGGCCATAGCAGCACCCTCCACACAGAATAATGATTTATGATTGCTACCATTAATTACAGATGTAGTACAAACCTAGGCAAAAAGTAAAGCAGTGAATGTAAAAATCACTCAGCCATTAGACAAGGGCTGCTAGAAGTCAGCAAGCTCAAAGGGAGGTGGGGACAGACCCTGAGCAGTCCAGAGAAAGGCTGGTAGGTCCCAGCCCTGTGCTATGGTTTCAGCACAAAGCCTGCGACCTGCAACAGGTGATGGCAAGACCACATTTACTGGGACACAGGGCTACTAGTGTCAGTGGAAAGAGAACATAAGGAACCAATTGCCTCTGATGACCAGTTCTGAAAAGCACTCTTAGGATAAAGAGATTTTTTTCAGCTACACGTGTGTAATTTTAAACCTAAATACTGTCTCGGTCAGGAAGTGAGTTTTTTGGGAAGTTTTAGTTAAACCAATCAGTGGTCAGATTTGAATATTGACACCTGGTGTGACCACTGAAGACGTGAGTCACCTCTGAAGACACACGGGGTTAAAAGCAGAGATTTCCCAGAGTTCGCTCTCTTTCGCCTGCGGTGGCCCAGGGAGCGGCACCGTCTCTGCCCCGCCCGGCCACATGGCTGGGTGGGGGAGGGAGCCATGGAGGCCCAGGCTGAGGTAGGCCGGAGCCCCGGAGAGAGAGAGAGAAGGTGGAAGGGAATGGAACCGGGCCAGCTCCTGCAGGACCGAGGGGTGGCGAAAACACCGAGGTATCTTTTGTTCCCCCCCCCAACCCCAGAAGAGAGAGCGAGCGAGCCTGTGCCGGCAGAGGAGGCGGCAGGGGGGGGTGATGCCCAGCATGTGGGAGTGCCACCGTGAGATCTCAGTGCCCTGAGGGCAGCGGAGCTCGGACTTTTAACCCTTTCCTGGGTGAAGGAAACTTTGTGAAACATTAGTCCTCCTGGCTGGTGGTTGGAGAGAGAAGAGAGACAGTCTGGGACCTGAGATGTTAAGAAGATGTGGAAAAGCTGAAGTGGGAGGAGATGATGGAGTGGCTTTTTCAGCTGGACTTTTCTTGTATAGCCATAGACTGAACCAAGCTACCTGTAATACATGAGACTGCATTTGGGTGGATGCTATAGCCTGAGCCAAGAGACTGACCTGCTGTAATGATATTATATAAAGGAGTGAACAGAGGAAGATGAAGAGGGCGTGGTGGTGCCTTCCATCTTCAGGGAGAAGAGCTCTGTTCTTGAGAAAACCCTCGGCCCCAGGGGATGAGAAAATGGGGGGGACTGTTGTCCCAAAAATGAGACACGGTTGTTTTTTTCGGCACTTGGCAAAGCATCCTTGAAGAACCCTGAGCAGTTTCGGTCCATGGACGGTGGTGAGAGCACTGTACATGGAAAGAGCATGTCACCATGGCAGAGTTTCTCCGGGCAGTGCCATGTGTGACAAAGAAACATGGGGAGTTTCAACCCTGTTTCGTGGGGAGGACTGTGGTACAAGAGAGACTCCTCTCTCCCCTGATGGACTGAGAATTGATTACTTGAGTGAGGGTAACTTGATCAGGACTCCAAGATTTTTGTCTCACTGTGCTTTGGTGAAATTGGGTGGGAGGAGGAGGAATGGTTTAAAAGGTTTTCATTCTATTTCCTGTATGTTTTTGATTTTAGTTTGTAGTTTAATAAAGTTTTAGTTTCTCTCTCTTTTTCTAAGTTTAAGCCTGCTCTGCTCTGTTCCTGGTCACATCTCACAGCAGTTAGTTAAAGAAGGTACATTTTCATGGGGGCACTGGCATTGGGCCAGCGCCAAACCCTGACAAATACATAGATGGATGATGCCTTCTGTTTTTAATGCACTTCTTAGTTCCACCAATGCTAGATTATACATGTGCCTATCTCAGGATATAAACAATTGCTTGGGCTCTGCGACAGTGTAAACTGTGATGGCTACAGCTACTGCTGAGGATCAGTCTCTGCACAAAAGGATCGAAACTACTGAGCACAGACTGTATTCCCAAACTTCACCATCCCTTTAGGAAGGGCTCCTCACTATGATAAAGGGTTCTGCTCAACTACACCCAGGCTGCTGACAGCCAATGCCAAATCATCACATTCAAAAGGATAAATACAGTTATTTAGTGATTTGAAAAAATGAAGAGAGCTATAGTAAAGGCTGATGACATTGTAAGTGCTTTAAGAGCTTACTGTGTCAAAAATAAAGCAACAAGCCTTTGGCAGAGAGAAACATCATTTGAGGAAAGCAGATATAACTTCATTTACACTAGTTGGAGGAAAATAGACCTTCTTTTCCTCTGCCGTCATTTTTACTTTCCAGAAATAATTTTACTGGTTCTCCTACATCAATCTAGCTCTATTTCATTATGTTTGGAGCCAACCGTTTTATAAATTTTAATCCCTATTTTTTTTAGAGAGAGAGAACATGAACAGTCACCTTAGAGTGATACAAATGTTACAGACACTAGAAAACTCTACTAATGCTTTAGGTAATTCAATAAGATAGCTGATGACAAATTATCAGTCATCATGAAAAGAAGTTTACTGTATTTATGCTAAGAACTCCATAAACTGATGATAATTTATTTATAAAAAATTCTTATTAATCAGGAAACATTCATCTTTATATGTTATGTATATAGTGTTCGCAAAAGCTGTGCTTAATAAAAACCAGTCTTGGTTATTTAAAATGTACAAACAGGAAAATTTAAATGAAATATCTGTATCACCTTTCTGTTCCTTCTCTGTCATTAAGTTTTATTATGATTATATTAGTCCTATAAGAACACATTTTTTTTTTCTCCAAAGAAAAAAAATCACTTGTATGACAAGATTCACAAGAGATATTCTGTTTTTAAGAATAGGGACTTGTATGAGAAGATTTTGCAGTTCTCCAAGCTCTGAATGAATTATTTTCCTACAAACTATCAAACTGAAATAAAAGTAAATTCCAGCTGTAGTCAAGTACTTTGAAGACTTTGGTTTTGGTCACCTGAAGGAAACAGTAGAAAAAATATTTCTACCATGCAGAAAATTCTGGAGAGAAAAAACCATGTCTAAGCTATTTTATGCATAAGAAGAACAAAAGACCTGTATTTTGAAACAACCCATCAGAAGAGGTCTAATGTGTACACTTTGACTATAAAGAAGCCTGAAGCTTGTCTTTGGCAATTAATTTATTCATATTTAAGCCAAATTTCATGATGAAGGCTCCAAATACACACTTGAAAGTAAATACTTAACTACTCACTTGATGAAGGATGCTCTCCCAATACAGGCCTAGAGCACAGATCCACTGATGCCTGTAGGTTTA
This sequence comes from Promerops cafer, assembly GCA_013398275.1. Taxonomy (NCBI): domain Eukaryota; kingdom Metazoa; phylum Chordata; class Aves; order Passeriformes; family Nectariniidae; genus Promerops; species Promerops cafer. The sequence continues at coordinate 543,263 of VZSE01015169.1, forward strand.
CTTCAAAGCCTAATTGCTATTGTAGGTGCCTCCATAAAGAGACCTCCAAGCCTTTCCCAGTCTGTGTAACTTGCTTAGCTTATAGCTGCAAAAGAACTCAAACACCCAGGATTTAAGCATGACTTTCTTCCTAAACACCAAACTGTGGCCATCTAACTTCCTGCTCAGTTGCTTTCTATCCCTGAAATCTACAGATTGCCAGAATTGTCCACAGTAATACTCCTCAGACTGAAGTGTCTGGGCAGCAGTGCCACACGACGGTGAAGGAGATCTGATAATTCTTTCAGGCTTAAGCTTCTCTGGGATCCATAAAGTAACAAGGGACTAAGTAAGACAGATGTTCCCAATACACTCCTATTGAATACAAAAAAGGGGCTGCTGCCCTTTTCCTTAATGAGGTAGCAGTTGGAGAGCTCATCAAGTTATGCATTATGGAAGTCAGGAAATAGGTGTTCATTTTAGAGAAGTTGCTAGATGAATCCCACAAGAACCATTTGGGAACGTGTTCTGTTAAACTATTCATAAGTGATCCAGAAAATGAGTTGAACAGTAATAAAAATTCTCTAGTGATAAAGGCCACCTCTTTCTGTGTGCACAGACTCTAGATAATGTTATTTCAGGAGAAAGATCTTGAAGGCATTACATTCAGGTCTACAGAAAGAATTTGCTCACTGTTCAACATCAATTACTAGAGTATTTTCTATTAGGCAATTTTTAAGAAAGGAAGATAAATGAAACTGCAAAACCTCTAGTAGATCATTTTGGTGCTCCAATTTAAAAAAGTTTAGAAACAAAACAGATCAAGATTAACAGAATTATTACGAATATGGAAATATTTTCTTATGAGAAGGTAAATACCGAAGTCTTGGCAATCTTGATGTTCCTGCAGTTCAGGATGTCCTTAAACAATTAATTCTTGGAAAGCCTTTCAATTTTCACAAGTTCTTATGTTCTTACCCAGACTTTTCAACCTGCAACGTTCAGGAGTTGCAGACTGAGTGCATTCAGTTTTCCTGTCTCATTTGGAACTGTGAACCCATGAATGTGGGGCACAATGTGTTGCATACATGGAGAAAAATCCCCAATGTGTACATCCATTATGTGTTTGTTCTGTGACAGTTGCAATTGCTGATGTATCTTTTATCACCTACTGCATAGATGTGTATGCTCAAGGCAGTTAGTTATGTGTCAAATATGGAATTCACTTCTGATGTTAAAGATCCTATTACTAATTAGCATTCAAATGAGCTCAAAATAGTATTACAGGTGCTTCATCTAGAAAGCAAGGCAACACTTCAGCCACTCTGATTGCTCATTATAATCAGAGCTGAAAGAGTGCAGAGGAGAGCGATTTACAGCCACTTTCAGCTGCAAATTGAGGAGTCATGCCTGCTGCAAGACGTGTGGAGAACTGCCGGCTGCCTCCACCTCCTCACCTCCTGCGGTGGCAGCCTCCTCCACTCCCTCCACGCATCGGGACTTTTTGAAGGATGAACCCTTTCAAATCCAAATGGGAAGCCCCTGCAAGCCCAAGGTTTAAAAGCTCAAACTCATGATCCAGTTTAACTCCTCATTGCTTTTTCTAACAAGTCTCCACCATTGTGCAGGATTCCATATTAGTGTTTTGTACCCTGAAATGCAATGGAACCTGTGATATAGGAAATGTACTTCCCTAAACAGTGGATATAAGGGAAGTGATTTCTCTCTGATTGCCATATTGGCCCAGGCAGGGTAATGGGGATGGTTTGGCTTCCAGCAGTTTAAAGACCTGTCTGATAAACTGCATTATAAAGTTCATTTTCCTGGCTGATTGTCAATAATGATTTCCTTAAGGCTGTCCCTTGATTAACCACAACACTGCAAACAAAAGCAGTAAATGGATTTGAGTATCCTACCACAAATTTAGAAGAGACCACTATTTTCTTGTATCCCCTTGATTCTCATGCAGCGATGTGAAAACCACATCAGGGGAGGGAAGCCATAATGGCAGAGACAAACTGAACTCTGGGGAGTGGAAGAGGGAAAGGAAATTCATAAATAATTGGCAAATATTGTATCTCTAATGGCATTTACACACATGAAAATGTTTCAATACCTGAGCTAACTTAAAAAATACATTATCTTCTAAAAAAGTATTTAAAATTAAATAACTGAAAAATCAACCAGTGTCCCACTCTTCTTCACAAACAGATATTTTTTCTGAGCCAGAATTTTAATGCCTTGCAAATGACACACTCCCTCTCCCATGTGACAGTTACACATGATTTTACAAGTTTCACTTTTTCTTTTCTTGTAGCATTAGGTTTTGCATAATGATAAAGAACCCAAGCACACTTTTCCATGGCAAAATTACTTGTTCCTCTACTATCTAGAAAATTTAATTATTCACACTGTATTCACTTAGACAAATAAATATTAATGAGATTGCAAGTTCTTGGATGATTTCTCACAAAGGTGTCAGAAATAGTTGACAGATGAATATGTTGTAACAATATTACAAAAATCATAAAATGATAGAATGAATCATAGAATGGTTGGGTTGGAAGGGATCTAAAAGATTATCTGGTTCCAACCACCCTGCCATGGGTAGGGATGCCTTCCATTAGACCAGAGCTCCATCCAAACTGGCTTTGAACGCTTTTAGGGATGGAGCATCCACAATTTCTTGGGGCAACCTGTTATTGCCACATCACCCTCGCAGTAAAGAATTTTTTCCCAATATCTAATCTAAACTCACTCTCAGTTTGAATCCATTCTCCCTTACCCTGTCACTACATGCTCTTGTAAAAAGTCCCTCCCCATCTTTCTTATAGGCTCCCTTCAGGTCCTGAAGGCCACAATTACATCAACCCTAAACTTCTTTTCCAGGCTGAACAACCCCAGTTCTCTCAGCTCTTCTTCATAGGAGAGGTACTTCATCCCTCTAAACAACTCAGTGGTCCTCCTCTGGATTTGATCCAACAGGTCTATGTCCTTCCTGTGCTGAGGAACTACCATGATTTTATGTCTGACAGATTTACTGACTGAAAATAAAATAGCTTGCAAATAGATTCTCAGTCATCTCAGATATGATGGGGATTTGCTCTGCAAAGATGAAGAACACATTTTCTAATCTTCTCATAATGGAAATCTGTAAGGATATTAGTCCATTATAAGCTGTAAATGAATCTGAGTAAAATGCATGATTTTTTAATGACTAGTGATTATAGCTATTCTAATAGAAATTTAACGAAGACTCATTTTCATGGAATGTGCACAGTACTCAAACCATGTACAATTCAGGTAACAGCAGCTCCTTGGCAGTGCAATCTGACCTGACCTGAACTTTCTATCATGAGAGTGTACTTTAAAAAGCTATTACTTGTAAAGGAAAAGTAAAGGAAGTCAAAATAAGTTCTGTCAAGTTTGTTTATCTTGAGATAACTTGTCTGGGGTGATGATGGTAGCTTCTGGCTGGGCTAATTCAGCCTTTGACTCAATGGAAACTTCAGTGCTCCTCACTGCAAACTTTTAGAATACACTGTTTACCTAAGAACAGATACATCCTCAATGAAAGGCAGGCTGACTCACTTGCAAGGTACATGCAAATCCTAGAATCACAAAGAAAGTAGCCTGAAGGATGGAAGGGCATTCTTCCAGGAAGTCCAGTGTTCACACTGTTCCTCCTGTGCCCCAAAGAAAACACCAGGTATGCACTCACTTCAGAGGAGCTCACCCTGGGCTGAAGACGTCACTGGTACTAAACTGGCCATGTCAAGATGTCAGTGACTAAGTGTAGCCAGAGCATTCCCTCTAAAAGCTCACAGCACACTGCTCTAGATCCTCTGCCCAAAACTCCCCACCTCTCACGAGCACTTGCATGGCATCCAAACCAGAATGGACTATCACCAAAACCCCAAACATACATAAAATTGAAAGAGTAAAATAATTTTAGGATTCAGTTTAAAACAGATAATTGTACTCCAGAAAAGGTTAAGTACCTGCAGTCTTCAGAGTCAGCTAATTTTACTGCACTAAAAATTAATATTCATTTTGCACTTAAGTTTTATCATCCAGATCATCCCTGGCAATTTAAAGCACTCCTCCAACCCCCTTTATGTGCTCAGATTTATGCAAGAAGAAATAACCTTGTACAAAGGCTTTGAGTGTTGCAAAATCTTCATTACATGGTAGCCATATCTCAGATAATCAAAAAATATGTAGATTAAATTAACAATTATAGTCAATTCTGCCTAATGTCACCATCAGTTTACCACAAAATTTCCTTCTCTTAAAAGCTTTTTCCCAGGAAACATTGTAACCTGCCTCTGGCTGAAAATGAAGCGTTTTATTTGTTTTCCAGTTCTTTACTGCTTTAGCACCTGTGGTCTCCCTTGTTGCTCATTCTCAATACCAGTACAAATGAACGTAAAAAAAAACTGAACAATAACCCTGTTTATAGCAGACTTTCTCCACAGATTCAAGACAAAAGATGAGGATATTTTCATCATTGTATTAACACCCTCAAATGCTATGACTGATACTAAATGCTGAAAAAAATACATTTCTTGTTCTTTCTTCCCTTCCTCCTAAATCGGAAAAACGGAAAAATAAAAAATATTTCCTAAATAAGGAATATGTGCACCACAAAAACTCAGCAAAGCTTCAGCTCCTACCAGACTTAGCTCATTGTGCTACATTTTCCATCTGAATGTTAGGGGTTTTGAGTCAAAGTGTGCGAAGACCAAATTACTCAGGTTCTTCAAAGACATCATAATCTCCCTCCCAGGGCTGTGTTCAACCCCAGGTCTTTGCTGACCTGCTGGATCTGAGACAAAGGTCCCAGTCTGAAAAGATAGTTATAGGATAAATGAGCAATTATTTGTGTCCCATGAGTGGGGTTCATTTACCTTGACTTAGGCATCCAGAATTTAGATTTTTAAGCCTAAACTAACCACATGGAGCTCTGAATGGAAACAAACAGGGTGACTCATCTGAAGCTGAGGCTGGTGTTCAAAATGACTTGGGAGTTTAGATGAATAAATTATTTTACAGATCTAAGTATCTTTTTGGATCTGTCCAAATCATATTCATAAAGAAGAAATCAAAATACAATTGGTAACTATGAAAATGGGGAAAGCATGTTGCATTGGTTGCATTCTTTTATAAAAATTATCAGGATGAAGGAAGAGAATGAAAAGTAATAGAACCATGCTAGACAAATTTAAAGACTGCTGGCAGTACTTTGATAACTGACTGAAGGATTACAGACATCATTTTAACTGCTCAGGAAAAGATAATATATCCAGCATGAATCTGAAACATTCAGTTTGCTCTTTCAAACACTTATTTAAGCATTACCTGTTTTCACTGGGCATGCTGAATGAAAACTGAAGTATTTTACAACTGACCTACAAGTTGCACTGCTGGTGACACGAAGAGCAAAGAAAGAGGTGGAAACCCAAGCAATCAGGCAAGTGCGGGCTGAGATGTTACTATTACCAGCTTCATACCTATTTTTTTGTGGCATGGTGTAATTCTTATTTCACTCAGAAACAGTGACTGCGAAAGGAACACTAGCCAACAGATTCTGGTATGATTTGAGATGACCTAATCTCCTAATCACCTAATTATCAGAAACTCCATTTGTTCTATTTTCATTTTATTTAAGTTACTGAGAGGTTTGACAGTGATGGAGTTCCCCAGCAGAAAAGGCACATGGTGCTCAGGCTCCAGGGACCTGGGGGAATGCTGCTGCACCACAGCAGCTGATTAATTAACAGCTGTCATTTACCAATTATATCCTTTCACAATCAGTAAATCTGTCATGAAAGGATAGGTTCTGCTCCTCTGCAGTCCGAACAATGGCACTGTGGCCATGATGTTTCATTACTGCACTCCCCTAAGATGCATGGAGGAGCCTGGAGAAAGCAGTTGAAATGACTCTGGTAAAGAGAGCACGACAGATTTCCATTAACAGCACTCCTCGACCTCTGGCCATGATGGGGATTACCACCCCTTGGCTCACTTGCCCCCAGTCCTCCACTGTTGCTCCTGTGTTCCTTGCGCCCTGTCCGAGGGGCTGCAATGCCTCCTCCAGCACCAGACTGCACGTGTGTTTCCTTGGCACATCCCTCCTTCATACTCACGGAGAGACCACCCACCAGGGACTTATATGTAAAATAGCTAACAAGGAAGGAAAGATGCTTGCCTGCTTTTCTTTTTTCTCCCCAGTATCTCTGTGAATCCCCTTCTGTCAAAGGGTGTTTTTACACTAGAAACGTTCAGTGGCAAAGAAATCCTCTTGTCAACCACTCCTTGCTGCTGCTGTTTTGGCAGAGTGCATTCACCAGTGCCTGCCTCTGCCAGGGCCACCTGGCCCTGCTGCCAGGGTGAGAGAGGCATGAGGGCAACTGAGCATCTCTCCCTGGGGCACAGGGTCCCCAAGAGTCCACTGCCCAAAACCCTCTAATCCACTCGCATGTGGATTTCAGTTTCTGCCTCCATCTCCTCAGACACAAGGGAGGGTGACAAATGAGAAGAACCATCATGTTTGCCACAGAGACAGGAGATCTGATTCTTCTGTGTCTGTGGAAATGCAAATCAGCAACTGTAGCATCCTGCTGTGTGGGAAGAGAAATTAAATGCCACTTTCAGGAGAATATTATGGCAAATAAATGTAATCTGCGTATAATGCAGCAATGACCCTGGACTATCTAAAACCAACTTGAGACTGCTGGCAGAATTGAAGTCCAAAACCTGTTGGTTTTGTGCTTAGGTCTGTGCTTAGGAATCACTCCTCTTTCATTCCAACAGTGAGAATATATTTGACCAAGTGTTGCTAGCATCTTCTATCACATAGAATGGTAGAGTCTCTGGACAATGAGTAGAAAGGGGAGGTTAACAAACTGAGGTCGTTTCAAATTTCCTTTGCACAGAAAGCAGAAAAAGCTGTTTTTTTCAAATTATGCAAGTATTGTTAGGAATGCAGAAATGCAGTGGCTTTACCTGTGAAGCTCGAAGTCCTTTTCCCTAGATCAGCACATGCAATTGAAATATTTGTAACTTTAAGGAGGTCCAGTGTGCTTTCTTCTTATCTTATTGAAGCTGTATTGATAATAACAGTAAGGAAATATTTAAGAGGCTAAGAAGCTGTGATGATGTCTATTTTCTGAAATTAATGTAAAGCCAGCAAATAGTATTGCTATTATTACACAGTATTTTACATGCTATTGCACAACATGTTTCTAGGAAAAAAAAAAATAACATGAGGCTGTGTTAGAAACAGTCCCAGCAGGGTGGAAGGGAGAAGAGGACAGGCTGCCTGGCAGACCCAGCCAGTCCAACACCAGATCAACAGGTAGGGCTTCCTGAGACTGTCTGAGAGCCAAAGGAAGCCTTTGGAGTATGTGCTGGTGTGATGGGTTTTTTTAACTTTTAAGTTTTATTTTAATTTGTGAGTACAGGACGTAGGTGGATGCACTGCTATGAAGTGCCATGCATTAATCTTAACTCTGAAGGATTTTCCTTTGCCTTACAACACCCACCTTGAAACGCACTAATAAGAAACACACTGTTAAAAAACCTAAAAGTACAGTTTTGAGAACCTTTTACTTTCAAGCCAGAACACAAAGGGTCAGTGCACAAACAAAGTCCAAAATGAAATACATCATCACATTTACCAGTACATGAGGCCTGTGACTGTTGACTAGTTTTGTAATCAACCCATGCTGTATCTTTTGAGCCACCCACTGTTTCTATCACTTTTTGAATCTAAGCACAGCATGCAGATGTTTTAATCTAGACTTGGTCTTCTGCACTAAAAAATCAAACCATTCTTGTTTCACATTTGAAAATCTGTATCCTCTAAGTTTGCAATACTTTTGGTAAACATGATTGACAAATGGTTTAAGCACATCAGTCTCCTTTAGTGTCTCCAGTATAGCTCATTACAGTGCTCATCTAAATAGATGGGAATTCTTTTCTTGCCCGTTTTCAGTAGACTGCTTTGTATTTTATTTCTCTTATTTCCATTCATTTTCTTCTACCCAGATGGGTAGAACATATCTCCAAATACAATCTTGGGGGAATCTTTTTATGTGTTTCCCAAGTGTGTTCATAAAGAAACAGGTGACTTGGAAACAGAATCCTTCTGTTCCCTGCTCACAGAATTTCAGCTTTCATTTTCAGGGAAAAAGAGTTAGAGGTCTAGAAGGAAAGGGTACATAAAATGCAGTAATGAAGGTAGAAAATAATAGATTTCTCTTTTTTGGTACCTTGTTTATTTAGGTTTGTCTAGGCAAACTGAAGGCCTTTAAGATCTTCATTGCTGATTTTCTGCTCCTAGTGGAATAGGAAAGGGATGTGACTGTGCTCTGTATAATGGAAAATGGTAGTTTTAGAGCACAGCACCAGATTTTCTCACATCTTTTTTTGGGTTTTGAGGAGATAGCTGCAGCTACTTCACTGTTGCTGGATAAGCTCTGGTTTCTGACAAATTTAAAGCCATGAGACATTGATCAGGCACAGCCAGAAGGTTGTGCAGTGCTGTTTTGCTGACCATCGTCTGTTTTTTTGCAGGCTGCTTGGTGTGCACAGGAGCAGCCTGCCACAGCCTCTGGGACACCCAAGTGCTGACATACATGTGCCACCAGCAGTACTGTCAATCAAATTTGGTGAAACAGCTACGAGAGCTGTTCAGCAAAACAGAGTCTGTGCTGGAGCCAGGTTACATCTGCCAGTGCCTCTATCTTTCACCAGTGGCTGCAGATCTGGTGGTCATGCTGGACACCACCCATTTGGGCTACATGAAAAAACACGTCACTACCACATTTCCTAACAAGAGGTTAAAGCCAGCAGGCATACAACACTCCCGAATGGAAAAATGAAACAATCCAGTGGGGTATTTTCACCTGCAAGCTGGAAGATAATGTAGGACCCAGTACCCATTTGACTGCACCTAGAGGTCTTTTTGCCTCCCAACAAAAGAAAAACAGAGGCAAGATACATAGGAGTCCATGTGAAAGCCTTCACAGGAGGAAGCCAAGAAAAAGATCCTATTTGGAGTCGAGATTTTTGAAGGAAAGCTTGCATTTCTGAACAAGAAAACTGCCTGTTTGTTATTTCCTGCTATGTTCAGGTAAAGGGCATGTGGCACACATTTTCTGTGAACAAAGTGGAGAAATGCTACTTATTTCTCCTTTACAAAATGCAGAAAGGGCATTACCCAACCACAGAGAATGAGTAAGAAGTTCTGGAAGTACTAGGAGAGTCCTCCTTGTTGGTGCAAGGCTAGACATTAAAAGACAAATTTAAGAAACAGCAATAGAATATTGAAAAAGACTTACAGCCTGACTTCAAAATTATGACTTTAGAAAGTCTAAAAGACTTTACGAATTATTTTCTATTTGAATATGCTTTCCTGCCCTTTGTAGTCTAGCACATTCCACAGAATATGATACCACAGATCTTCATAAATCTCTATGTTTGACAGCTTATACCCGTACATTTGCCTTTGTGCTTTTCACCAGAAAAATCACATTTTATGCTCATGTGTCGTTAGTTTTGTCATTACATGAAAATGAAAGGCAAGGAAGGACACAATGAGCTATGCTAAATGCTCAAAGAGCAAACTGGGTTGCACCAGCTGGTTTCTGAAGGCACCTGAAATAACTAGGAATAGACAGAAACTTCTTCTCAGAGTGACCAGAAGGCACAACCAATCCTCCCAGCAGTCATCTTTTAACTTGGCTGAGGAGAACATGTTTAGATGCTCTGCCCTCAGTCTGGGATGAACTGACATACAGCTGAAAGCCAGGTGCTGCAGAGCTGCAGTAAGCACAGCAGAAACACTTATTCTGTCTGCTGGAAGGTGGGTCCATTATCTCAGGCTCAGCACAGAGCTGATGTCTTCCATTCACAGTTCATTTCCACTAACTGAGCAGAGCTGGCATCCTGCTTTTAGGACAAAAAGAAGAAAAAACCAACCCCACAGCCACAATTAGTCTTTCTGTCTCATATTTGTCTCTCTCATGGCACGATTAGAGCATCCCTTTTTTCAGAATGACTCAAAATAAGTGAAAAAAGTCCTTTTCCTACTTAGATTGCAAAGCTCCTCAAGTGTGTCCGTCTTCCAATTCATGGGTACATGACTCCTACAAAGCAGAGCTTCAAAGTTGTCTGTCAAAGTCAAATCACATCCATACTTCCCAAAGGCAACTACTCTTTTCATTCAGGGGTGTATTGATTCCGCCAAAGATAGTGCAATTTCTAAATCTCAACTGGATAAAAGTATCAGCTGTGAAACCCCACCTCTCACATAAATTCAGATACTTGAATGTGCTCAGTCACCTTCTGCTTGGCTTTAGGTACAGTACCACAATCATTCCTACCCCAGAACAGTAAAATACAGAGCACTGGTTATCTTCACTTTCCTTTGGAGGCCTGTCTTGCCTTCTCAATTAATTATATAATTCCTGAATTAAAGGCACTCAATTCCCCTGCTGTGACTGGATGACTACTTTTCAAAAAATCAACCATGATACGTTCCTTAAAAGCACATGCTCTGAAAAGGGACACATGACTCTGTCTTGGTTTACAAGGCAGTGTCTGCTAGGGAAAGGCAGCAAAGCCTCCCTTAGAACGGAGAATGTAAAAGCCCCTCCCTCCGGATTATTAGAATTGTGAAATTAATGGGCTCTCAGGCAGAGATGTGAGGATAAGAGTAGCAGTTTTTACTAATATGTGTAATAAAGCAAACACACAACAGTAACAGCGGTGTTAACCCCAAACAGACCCAGCAGCAGTGGGAGCCTTGCGGCTGCGGCGCTTTCCCTTGCTGCAGTCACAGCCGGCCGGGGCGCTGGCAGCTCCCGATGTGCAGGGCAGGTGCGGTGCTCCCCACGTGGCTGCAGGGGGCGCTCCGGCGCGGGCTCGGCAAACACGTGGCGCTGCTGGCGCGCTGAGGCAGGAGGGAAGATGGAGGAGAAACGCCGCTCTACGAAAACCCCGGGGCAGCCGGCCCGGCGCTTCTAGCAGGACTCTCAGGAGCAGCAGGCTGCAACGGCAGGGATGGGCAGGAGAGAAAATATCCCAGGCCGGTGGGCGAGATGCACCAGAAACTCCGCGGCAGCAGTTGGAACCGGCGGGGCGTCCCGGCCGGCGTGCAGAGCCCAGAGCAGCGCCGGAGAACAGCGGGAGATCGGGATAGCGGTGACCCGGCTCCAAGCAGGGCAGCGAGGAGAGGCAGGATTCCCCGGAGAGCACGAGCAGAGGCTGGTCCGTCTCTCAGGCTGGTGATGAACTATCTCCGCAGCAAGCGACAGCCGTCCCGATCCTCACCCGGTGCCACCCCGGCAGCAAGAGAGCGAGGCCGCCCCCAAACTCGCCTTTTACCTGCCTCGTAGTCTCGCGGTGGTTCTGCCCTGTCCCCCTGCCCCGTTCCAAGCACCCGGTTTCTCAGTGCCTCCTCGACTTCTAATGGGGGAAATTCCAACCCCCAACACACTGTCACTGCCAATTCAGGAGCCAGTGAGATTAAGGAGTGAAAGGAACGTGGCTCCATTAGAACCATCCAGGCGTTTTACAGTGGCTACTCTGTGGCTGTGAAGTGAATAGGAATTAGTAAAAACATTTAAGATAGTGAATAATAAACAAGTTGCATTTCAGGTTCTACCACAGCTTGAAATGCTTTCACTTTGAAAATGCCACTTGTGCTAAGGTTTAATTAAATGAAAAAAAAAAAAAAAAAAAAAAAAAAAAGGAAAAAAAGGAGAAAAAAGACTTGCAAATGAAAAATATCTAAATACAGAGGCAACAGAGAGAAATCACAAAGGACAGAAGCAAAATGTGCTGTATCCTCTGCATTATTCACCAACATAGCAGCCCCAGGGCTCAGGATCACAGTGCTTAATGTATTAATTTTTTCCTGGCCAGTCCCTGAAAGCATCTGCATACACTATTTCAGGACTAAAAGGACTTATGCAATGCTTTGCTAGGCTTACATAGATAAGATGAGTACACTTTTTTCCTCAGCCAAATCCCTCTTTTCATAAACACTGCATCTCTGAAAGCATATCTACAAAATTAACACAACAGTAAAAGCGCATGTGGCCTCAGAAAATACAAATGTAAAAAAAAGATACACAATATTTTACCAGATATATTGCATTAATAAATTTATAGCTTAGAAATAGTGATATTCCCACCAACATTATACATTGTTGAATATAATACTTCATATTTAATTCAGGATTTCTAACTATCTACTGCTGTGGTCTATGTAAAGTATTCTGCATTGAAAAAGAAACATTTTTATTTAGATTCTCTTTTGTAATTTTTCTGGCAGAAGTGCTAAGTCATTTACTTATAACCTTGGAAAATGTTGTATTTGTAAATGTTGGTATAATCTGGCTTTATGTTTCTAAGCCAAGTAATAAATGAAGTGAGGTTTTCATTGCAGTATTTATAATGCATTTTGCTTGTTGCAGAATGAGACATATTGATCAAAAATTTTTCACTGAAAACAGCTACTGCAGCCCATGCAGCACCAATGAGCTTAGGATTCAAGCTGGAATAGGTACAAAGACAAATTACTAGGATGCTCAGAAGTACTGGGAGCATCTTTCAGGAGAGGCATCTAAAATAGCTTCGCTTTTTGCCTAGCAGATTTAGAAGGGACATACATTCTCTATTAAAAAAAAAATTAAAAAGAAACAAAAAAGGAAAAAGAGGAAAAAAAATTAAACAGAAGGAATAATTTTCTAACCACCAGAGATTATTTTGGTCTGGAGAAAGCCTTCAGATGCTAGTAATGGGAGCAGAACTCATTGTTAAGAGTTTAACCAGGTCATTAAAATGGCCATATAATATGATTACAGACAGAGCAGGAGCAAGTCCCCCTCTAGAGCAGGGAAGTGTGATCTTCTAACACAGAGTTGTTAGCTCAGTCCTAACATGATCCTTCTTTGGGTTAGCACTTCAGCATTAAATATATGCTGAAGCTTCATTGATTTCTTTGGACATTTACAATCTCTGTTGCCTACCAGGACAGTCATTCAGACAGTATTTGGAGCTTCAGGTAATGTATGAGATAGCTGCTGTATCCTTTTTTGTAGAAGCAATGCCTTGCCAGAGTGCTGGTAAGTTACTTGATTATTTTTACTGATACATGAACTGCTTAAATATGAAATGCTTTCGTTAGGAGAAAAATAAAGGGCCAAACACACTGATTTGTTTTGCACTTTTCAAAATATTTGTAATTGTATTTCTTCCACTATTTTAGAAAAATAATAAATATATACATATATTTATGTATGTATATATAATTCATTTTTACTGGGCAATTTCCCACCAATTTGAAGTAAAGAGCAAAATGGATGGTAGTGCAGCAATAACTGTAAGGCACATATGATGGGGTAAATGGAGAATGAGAAACTCTAGTAAACCTTACAATTGAAGCATATAATTTTTATATTTAATGTTAGCATCAGAATCAAATTATGTCTAATTACTTCATCAAAGTATACAGATACAACCATGTAATTAATTTGCACTATTCACTACAGGACCACCAAGTGCCTGCCCAGGTTTCCTTGGTCACCTTTTCCTCCTCTTCTAACTGAATCCTTCCTGCCTGTGAGCTTTCCTGGGCCAGCTCTGCCATGAATCCAAATGAGATGCCTGCTGTTGCCTGTGCACAACAACATCCTGGCTGCTCCAAAATAAAGCCAACGTCACTGCCAGGGGCTGACAGTGCTCAGCTGATGGCCTGGGTGTGCCTGAGCAGCACATCCCACGCTGCACTGGCACACAGTGCTTCCACTCTCTTTGCCTGCCAGTGACCAGAGGTGGGCTGTGATTTAAAGCAAACCATTTGGCATGAACTGTACAGCCTGTTCTCACATCTGACCCTCAGTAAATCTGTAAAGCCAAAGTGCTGAACATAAAGTGGGCATAATAGACATTTCAAGAGATTATGCACATGGTCATCAGTGCTGTGCTGAATTGTGATTTTGCAGCAATTATTTTGCTACTGAATTTTCCAAATGTCCATTGTGACTTTCTATGTTCCTCATTAGGCACAGCTGACAGCCTTCTGGTATTAAAGAATGATTCTTTCAATTAGAAGATCACAGTAAGTATTGTATTATCAAGATGAACAATAATACTCCTATTTTATACAGCGTGCCATATATATATGACACAAAAATGAGTTAAACAATTATGAGGCCACTTCTGTAACCTGCAAACATACTGGAAGTCATTGTCCTTCTTAACTGTTTAGACCAACAAAACTGGCAGGACTATGGATTTACAGTATGTCAGCCAACTAAAAGCAGAGTTTGCTTCATTTGCAGAATGGAATAGTGCTGTTTATGAATAGACACATGTTTAATACACTTCCCTATTTTCAACTTAAAAGAATGAAAAATAACCAGATTTTCAAGTGTATTCGATTAGGATATCACAATGTTGTATAAGATATGAGTCACATTAGATGTTTTATATTTTAATTGTATTTTCACTTACATAAAATACTCAGAAAATAAAAAGAATGAAAAGTAGGATATGGTTTGCACAATTTTACTTTTGTTGATTCAGAGGCATTACATATTACATAAATATACATGTTATAGTATGCCTTTCATCTTAGCTTTGTACAGACTGATTCAAAAAACTAGACTCCGTATTGGGTGAAAACTCAGTCTTAAAACTGAGGCTATGTTAGTTTTAAGAAATAAGTAATCCAACCACCTAATTTTGCTACTTCTTTATTTAACATTTTTTCAATCAACAGGCCAAGAAAACAGGCACTGGCTGCCAGCAATTGAAATAGGCAGGAACAAAAAGAGTCAAGTGCCTCTGTTTCATTTTGATTTCCATTAAGATATTAGAAAAAATATGGCAAGCATTTTAAAACTCTGTATTTGAACTGAATAGACTTTCTCCTACTTCAATTTTGCTTATTTAATCACATTAAGCTGTCAAAGTAATTCTGCTTACATAAAGTGCCTTTTCTAAGCTGATAGTGAACTATCTTTCATTAACAATATTACTTTGTACTACATGAAAAAAAAATCTCATTATATTTATACATGGATGTGGTTTATTTCCCCCATGTTGTCTGTTCTAATGAATTTTATGTGAAAAAAAAGTTTTATTTTCTTGCTTGCTTTACTCCATTTCACTTCATTTATTACAGAAATGAACATGCTAAAAATAGTTGGGTTGTAGGGTTGTTGTCTGGTTGGTTGGTTGTTCTCCTATCATTTTTCAGACCTTGAGCATAGGACAAAGACCTGAGAGCATGTGTACTTTTAGCTCAGCTGTGGCAGGAACTCCTCTCATGGTCCTGCCCCAGTCATGCAGTGAGGGGTGATGGATTTTGTCAACCTGAACACAGCACATCCCGTAAGCTGCTTCAGTAACAGAAGAGCCCCGAGGAGCTCTGTCTCAGAGAGTACTTTGAGAGGCAGTTTCCTTCCCTAGGTTCCATCCCAACAAAGAATAGCTTTGATGCTACCCTCCACAAACAGGAAACCATAATAAATCCAGGTTTGCTTCATTTGAGCATCACCCTGGTGAGCAATCTCCCCCAGACAAGGAGAGGGACCCTCCCACTGGATCCCCACAGCCCAGGGCTGGGACAGCTCTCCATCTCCTGACCGAGAATGTACGAACTGATGAGTTTGCCAGCGTTGTTTTTCCTCAGTGGTTCTCGTCAGCTCTCCAATCCCAAAGGGAAAATAAGAGGTATGGAGGGTAATTTTGTATCTTTATATTACAGAAACAAATTTTTAAATGCTTAATTAATATCAGAGCTAAACATTTTCCCTTCGCTTGCCATTTTAAGGTTTCCTTCTTTACAAATACTCTTCTGGTCTCCCTACCTGGCTCTGTAAAATGGCAGGAGCTAGTACTAAAAACTGCACAACTTTGAAAAAAATAACTTGGATCCAAAGTTTTCAAGTTTGCAGTACTGCCAGGAGGTATAACTGACCATTTTTATTTCACTGTTTTTAACAAAGGTTTCTTTCAATTTGGAACAGAGAGGCAATAATTCTGTAACTTGCTATTAAGCCAGTGGGTTGCAAAATATCTAAGAAAATAATACATTTTTATAGAGAATGACACTTCTAAGAAATACCTATGCTGTACCTTGGAATATAGGTATTGAACTCAATTTGAGCCATGGGAAAAAAGTCAGTAGGGCAGTATAACTAAAACCTCAGCAAAATTCATCCTAACCAAACCACATTTTTAATAATAATGGGTAGAAGGCTGGGAAGAAAAAAAAAAACAGGAAAACATTTTTAACTGGAATACTTAATATAGCTATTAATTACATGTAATAGTAAACAACTTAGTGGGAAAAGCAGCTTTAATACTTCCTCTTAATTTTGAAGATTAACAGTTTTCAGTTAGAGGCAATACTAATATAAATGCAAGGACAATTTAATTCACAACCCACATAAACATTGTTTAAATGGTGTTAAGTCAGCATCTCAGAAAATGCCTTGAACAAATAATATGATCTCAATACTATGGCACATAGTGGTATAAGATACAATAAAGTTCATTGCTATGCATCACTGCAAACCTCCAGCACACACCAGCAATAACCTGAGTAACAAAAACAATCAAGGCCCTTTTCAACTGAAAGTAATGTAAAAAAAAAAAAGAAAAAACCAAAAAAACCCACCAAACCTACAACAAAACTATGAAAGAAAAATAGCAACATGAATGGGAACACCCATGATTCAACCTTTTCTATTCTGATGACAGCTCAGAGATTGCATTTACATTAAATGCATTGGGTGCTGCCCTAAGAATGGCCTCAGTAACATGGACTCTAATGAATGTTTACAACTTTAAATGGACAAATACCCCTTTGAAGTTCACAGGATGACTTTATAAAGTATATAAAATCATCTCCAATGAAAAGAAACAGGGGAACACTCCCTGGAAACTTTGTTAGTGAGTTTTAAAAATCCTTCAGTAACCACAATAAAGAAGAAAAACAAAACAGGCCTTAGGGCTCATCATAGGGCACAAATTTAACCCTGTCCACGTCCATCTTTGTGTCCACAACTGTCTGTCAGGTGGATTACTTCCTCTCAAATATCACTAGTTTTCTATATTTGGTGTAAAAATTCATCATACTGGAACAAAGCATGCAGGTGACAATAATGTGTGGAAGATTAATAGAGATGACAGGCTGCCATCCTAAGGGGAAAGAAAACTGCTGTTGCACAGTCTGTCTTTTGTTGAAAGCTAATGGGAAAATTTTCTGCTTGTATGTGGAGAAATAAAGCATAGATACTCCTTAAAAGCACACACTACCTAAGAAAATGCTGTGTAACACATAATGCCTCCACATTCATCTTGAAACAAAGCAACATGAATTGGAGCACTGCTCTAGATGAGACTGCCTCCACCTCAGGAGAGCTTTCAGATTTGGCTGGGGATGGTCTGAGGAGTCAGTGGGGGAAAGCCAGCAAGAAGAGTGGCCAACAGCAAACCAGGAAAGTGACAGAAACAGAGTGACAAGGATAACATCTCTCACGGCAGAGTTATTTTCTATGTAGTGATGCACTGAAGAGGGGCTGGAGTACTGAGTACTTTCCAAAAGACCTCATTTAGTCTTTACATTATGTGTAAAGACTTTACATTAAGATGATGCATGCATGCCTCTTAAAAAGTCTTTCCTTCTACGTATTTGCATTTGGTAATGAATACATGTGAGTTTCCCCTTACCAGTGCAGAACCTAGGTAGTACTGAGTATGGCCTGGCTAAGGGACCCTTTTTTTCCAGAGGTGATTAGGAGAAAAGGTTATCATTGACAGCTTATTTGAAGAGTAAAACTAGTTTGTAGAATTGCTGAATGCAGCCAAACCTCTGCACTGAAAATTAATGAAACAGAGCGATCCTAAATATGTCAGTTATTGATCTTGTAACAATTAGTCATGCATTCAGTTATTACTTCTTCCTGGACTTCTAACTTCTGAGCCCACAGGGAGTGGAGCATTGCTCAGGGCCAGGCACAGGGACCAGCAGAAGCCCACAGAGCCTGCCAACTCCAGGTCTGGCAACAAAGACACTGCCTGCTCTGAGGAGGCAGAAGGAGCGCTGTGCGGTGGCAGGGGATGGACAACTGCCCACTCAGACAACCCTGTGTGTTAGCTTTACTGCTGCATTAAACCACAGAGTCCTCTGGGGCGAAAAACTGGAAGATGCAGTTAGGAAAAAATGCTTCAGTATGACCACAGCATTATCCACAGCAGTGATAAACCATGGACTTAAAAGGCAGTCCATAGACCACCTCTATCCTTCATCCTCCATTCTTCTTATCTGAATGCAACCAAATTATTTTGGGGCCATGGAAGTGCTACTGTGGGGACCTTGCCCAGCTTCTGTGTCGCACAGTGCCAAGTATCTCAAAATCCTCCCTATGAAATGGATGTGAAAGGAAGCAGCCCCAGTGCAACTCCTCATCTCTTCTCTCGTTTTGCTTTTTACCTTAAATTCCAGAGAATGGGTGGACTATGGAAATAAGTTCCTTGGACAAAGGAATTCCAAGATGACAGTGAGGGGAACTGTCAACACCTCATGGAACAACTTGGTGAAGTGCAGACTTGGCTGGTGTAGGTCTGGATCTGGTCCAAACTGGATGCAATGCCACAATCTCAAAACTGGACTATGTAGAAATACAACAGAAAAAGTCTCCATGTCACAGCGTGCTGGGTGGACTTACAGACTCTGGGCCCTGTCATCTGAGAACGAAATTCATGATGCTATTTTCCAGAAGATAAATGCCATTACATTTTTGTTGATAAGTTTCTCCTCCTTTGAGAAGTTAATAGATCCATACTTGATATGTTTTGAAATTATTATCCCTCTTTTTCTTAAAGCTAAAATCCAATTACC
The DNA here is from genome assembly GCA_013398275.1 of Promerops cafer. Lineage (NCBI taxonomy): Eukaryota > Metazoa > Chordata > Aves > Passeriformes > Nectariniidae > Promerops > Promerops cafer. The sequence continues at coordinate 562,170 of VZSE01015169.1, forward strand.
TTCTAAGTACTTAGGAAAGTCCAATATGTTAACTGCTAAGAAGGTCATAGCAATTTAAATACCTAAAGAACAAAGAACCACTGCTTAAATGGCTAACCTTTCTTAAGTGATTTCTTCAATTGCCTGGAAGTTATCTGGTCACTAGAAGTACAAGGAAGTAGGAAACAACATACCAAGTTGTACAAGCAGGAATTAATAAATGCAGCAATTTCCAATAAGTACTATGTTCCTGGGTTTACCAAGAGCAGGATGGACAAAGAAAAAGCCTCCTTTAGACACCAAAGGGCTTAACACCTTTCAGTTTTCTAGCATCATTCTGAAAAAAAAAAAAAAATTACTATTCTTGTCTGAAGTAATTTTATTTTTTTAAAGGGCCTTATTGCTTATATTAAGTTGCATAGATTAATTTTTAACATGGCAGCAATGGCACAGATTCTGGTTTGAAAGGTCTCTAATTTATGGGTATGAAATAGAGCTATGTAAATAATCTGCAGTGGGTATTTCATTTACTGAATACTGACCTTTGCTTTTTTCTCCCCAAGTACCTAGACACACATTCTTTGATGTCGATCCCTTTTACATGGGATCAGCCAGCGAACTGAATTTCCCTAGTGTTTATTGACCAGAATGTTAACTGTCTTTATTGACTGGATGAGCATTTTAGGCACAAGGAATCAGCAAAAGTGGACTACCAAGGGTATTTCTGGATATGATTCTAAAAGTTTTCTAGCACAATTTGATTGTTCAAATACTGAGGCAGCTCCTAGAAAGGGATGAATAAAGAAGACCTATTAACTCCCCCTGTGCCTGCTCCACCAGTACTGGTGTGAGCTGGGACAGAGTTAATTTTCTACACAGTGTAAGGTATTTTGGCAATGTTCTGGACCATGCTATGAACAGTCTTGGCAATACCAAGATGTTTTTGCTATTGCTGAGCAGTGAGCCAAGGCCTTTTCTGCTTATCACCCAACCACACCAGCGAGGAGGCTGGAGGTGAATGGGAGTTGGGTGGGACGCAACCCAACTGGGACAGCTCATCCCAACTGACCCAAGAGACATTCCATACCATATGGCATCACACTCAGCATATAAAGCTGGGGAAGAAGAAAAAACAGAGGGACATTTGAAATGATGATGTTAGTCTTCATAAAATGGTGTGGTTTGGAAGGGGCCTTCAAGACCATCTAATTCCAAGTCCCCTGCCATAGGGGAGACACCTCCCACCAGACCAGGTTGCAAAGCCCCATCCAGCTTGGCCTTGAATACTATCAGGGATGAGGAGTCCATGAGTTCCCTGGGTAACCCATTCCATTGTCTTATCACCCTCACAATAATGAATTTATTCCTAACATCCAAGCTAAACCTACTCTCTTTCAGTTCAAAGCTGTTGTTCCATGTCCTATCACTACATGCCCTCCAAGACCCTCTCCAGCTTTCTTCAGAGGTAATCCTTACATGTGATGGAGCCCTGCTTTCCTGGGGAAGGCTGAGCACCTGGGAAGTGCTCATGTGAAGTGGTAAATGAATTCTTTAGTTTGTTTTGCTTGAATGTGCGGCTTTTGCTTTACCTGTTAAACTGTCTTCATCTCAACCCATGGGGTTTTCTCATTTTCACCCTTCCGATTCCATCCCCCCATCCCACCAGTCAGGGAGTGAATTGCTGGATGGTGCTGAGCTGCTGGCTGGGGTTAAACCACAACACTTTGTAAATAAGTATCCAGCCTATTCTTTCCCCAGCACCCTGCCTTGTACCCAGGTGTTCTAAATGCATGTGTTCTCATGAAGACATCAAAACTCCAAAGTTCCCCTTGACACTGCTGGAGTGCTATCAGCTTTCTGGAAATTAAATGAACATGGTCCTTGGTGATTAGTTCTTCTCTGCTTACATTCTAATTATTATTTTTAAAAGGCAAACCCCTCTTTTAAGATTACACAAGCATTTTTATAGTACTCATTCCTAAGTTCATGAATCCTTATTTCTCATATCCCACACCTTTTTTTTCTTAATGAATTCAAATTTGACTTGAAGATGTAATGTGAAGCACTACAGAAAATGCAAGAGAAATAACAGAATAGGCACAGCATTGTAATGGGCAGGTCAATGAGCCTGTTGGATCACTTGTGGAATGGAAGGGGATGATGTTGATCTGGCAGATTTTCATTAGAAGAAAACCATTGAGCAGATGCAAAACAAAGAGCAGGATATCCTGACCTAAGCATGTCTGTTGTTTGAGAGGACATTTCTCCAAATTTATCCCTTTATTACAACACATTTCAAACTGCCAGGAAAGAGGGTGAGGAGAACAGGCCTTGGTCTTTGCTATGACCTTACACCATGATTGCACAGATGTGGCACATAAGACCACTTCCAGTATAAATATTGGATTTCATGGCATGCAAGTTTTCTTCAGACAGAAATACACGAACAGGCATTAAAAATCTCTTTCACCACCTCCACATTAAAGGGAATGGCAAAAATCAGTAAAGATGATTATGAATACTCATATGAATACCCCAACTGACTTGAAAAATGTTTTTATCCATACCACTCAGACTCGAAAGACAGTAGAGTATCTGATGCGTGCTTGAGGAGGAGAATTGTTCAAAACTAAAGCAAGCAAGAAAAGGTTTAATTCACAAGAATGGTTTATCAGCCACGCTCTCAAGTAAGTGTCATGAATATTTTCCTGACTACAGGCACTGAGGATATTGTTTTACAGTTTATAATGTTTTATAGTTATTCTGTTTAGGCAAAAATAAATGAAATCAGCATTCTGTAATAGCTTAGAAGTTTCTCAAATGAGTGTGTGGCCAGGAACCAGTAAGTGCCTTCTGTCTATTAAGAAACAAAAACTCAAAATATGGAAGGGCTACTTGGTGGGACAGGCCCAAGTGAGAAGACACTTCTGACAGGGCTTTGATGTTTATTTGTATATACCAGTTTTGTGGGATGGTGCCTCATATTTACTGAATTACATCACTTTAAGCCATCTTCTGCCACTTCACCTTTCCAGGATTTCCAGAATTCCCCAGTGGGATTTTTACGGTTCTGCTGACTGGTCAGGAGGCTGCAGGCAACTGTCAGACTGACTTTTCCTTCCTCACCAAGGAGGAAGTGCCACTCTGTACCTCTTTTCTTAACCAATAAATTTTTGGAGGAAAATCTGGATTCTCATGTGGAATATTATGCTTTAAAAGGCAATTTCCTCAATGAAAGTACAACCTCTGTGAACTATGCAGAGCCATGTCTCTTGGCACGTGCTTTGGAAGACGGCGCCCCGGGGCCGTGGACAGGACAGGCAGCAGAGCAGTGACACAGCAGCTGCTGCCAGTCCCCAGTGGGTTTGGTAATGTGAACAGCGTGTGCATGTGAAAAAACACCGAGCTGTGCTTCCTAACCCTGGCCATGTTATCCACAGCACCCTTTCATTGGGTTTGCTTGGGAAATCAAGACTGACAGCTTGCGAGAACTTGGCACCATGCCTCCTCTTCTGAGCCCCAGGCTGCCAAAGCCCAGCGATTAGAGAAGAGAAAAGGGCTTTCAAGCACGACAAGAAAGGATGCAGCAAGTAAGACAACTGCTGTGTGCACAGCAGCAATGCTGGTGGCCTGAAATGAATACTGCTGAATACTTGGCAAAATGTCTAGAAGACTGAGAAGTTCAGTCTAGCAGCAAAACTGGGGACTGAAAACACTGAAAAACTGCAAAACCAGATATTAAAGCAACTCTGTTTAAACATCCAGACATGATGAAACCGGCATTCTGGGTGTATATCAGAGGTACAAGAAGGATTTAAAATTCTGAACATTATATGAAACAAAGGGATGTCCAGGTAAGGGTAACTGGGAGACAAATAAAACCTAGCCAGAAGAAATTAAAAAGAATTTAAGAAATTAGCAGTAGTCACAGAAGTACATTAACCCTCTCAATTTTGATAAAATACTTGGTCCACAATCCTAGCTGTATGCCAAAAACCATATTACAGACAAGACAGGCAATAATCCAAGCAGTACAAGGCTTAGAACACGGAACATGCCAGGACACACCAGCGGGTATGAGAAGTGTAACAAACATAAAAGGTGAGAGGAAAGTGTGTGGGACATGAAGGTCAAAGTTCACAGTACAGGGGACATGAGATACCCTCAGGCACTTTAAATGGCACTAGACACTCCTGTTTAAGCAAATCAGGACTCAACACTGACCAGAGAATAATTGAGCTTGCTTTAAGACAGATGTCTGTATTTTGTCACATGAAGAGATAATTGCTCCCTAATGACAGTGCTCATTAAATCTCCACCCATTCCAACAAGGGTTTATTCACTTTGTTTCCATATAGCCAACTACATTTATGCATCTGAATCAGAAGCTGTATTTATGCACAGCAGGAATTTAGATGAGATGGCCAAAACTTTGTTTGGTCAGTGGCAGTGCAGAAGATGGACTGCAAAAGTGAAAGTAAAGCAGTACCCTGATTAAAAAAAAACAATTCCAAGGTGTGCATGACCTTGGCAGGTAGAAGGTTGTTTATTTTTTCCCAAATTACACATTATTCAATCTCTAGTAGACAGTATTCTTTTTCTGGGATTAAATCCATATACACTTACTGGCTTCATTAGATTTTTCTAGAAGTCTGTGTTTTTTGATGTAGCATGAGACAAATAACACTATGTCCATATTAGTTAAATTATTACTTTTCACTGTGGCTAAATATGTTGCTCATGATACTTAATTTTTTTTTCAAAAGTTTATAATGGAGAAATGATGTTATTAAAATATTATTATTTTCTATTTTTGGAAACATTTTTAGTTTCAGAGTTCACATAAAAATTCAAAATAAATGTATATGCTGTTCTGCAGAATATTTTATACCATATTGCAACCTACATATTCTCTAAGAAAATATCACTTTATATTTCAACATTCTTTTTATATTATGTTACAAAAGTACTTGGTGATGTCATTTTTACAAAAGCTACCTGACACGTCATTCCTGTCCATGTCAAAACTAAATTGAAATGCAGTATTTAGTATTTAAGGGCTGATCACCTAAACCAATACTCTGCCAGAAACATGCATTTATGAAATGCCTAAAAAGAATGCTGGAACCACTTTTGAAATTATATTACTATTCAAAGGATTTTGGAACAACAGAAAAATAAAGGTCAGTAAGGCAAATAAAAATGGAGATATGATAACATTTTTCACTGTAGAAAACAGTCAAAAGTTTAAAAGGATATAATAAGCTCATGATATATAATTATATAATAACTGTAATTTGAGATTTATTATTCTTTTGCACATGATCATAATCAATGAGAGCCAAGTAGCCCATTTTTTATTTTTTAATAAAATTTAGAAAACTATAAACAGTAATCTAGTACTAAGGAACTGTTATTTTTACTTAGGAGCTACTATTCATACTCATCTTGGCAACATTGATCTTAATGTCTGATTAAGGTAAGAAAAAAGTTACCTTTTTTTTTTTTTGCGAAACCCTTGTCTTTCTCAGGCTCAATAAAAAAGTTCTCTGCAATGATGACACTCTGGCCTGTCAAAAATTAATCCCACTCAAACCTATTAATGAGATCCTGATATGCATATGAATATATTAAAAACTATGGTACAGGAAAAAGAGTGGGGAGATCTGGAAATAATAATAATAATCTAACTAGGTAAGAATCATGTGCAAAACTGAAAACTGTTCTACTGATTTTTTTCAGACAAAGTCTGAGACAGTAGAGATTTTCTACATTGGTATCTATTTGAGTAGCAAAAGCAGAATGCAAATAAATGACATTTGAGATTTTCTTCTACTGAACCCATTCCAAGGTCACTGAAGAAGCTACCTGACCATATCAGGACTTTATTTAAATACAGGTTCAAATTCAAACTCAAGCTGTATTATCTCACTATTCATTAGGATAGATGTAAACATTCAGGCTCGGTATTGCACACCCAGATATCTTTATGCCTTCCCAAATTAAATCTGCATTTTCATCATAGCATAACAGAATGGTTTGGATTGGAAGGGACCTTCAAGATCTTGTGGCTCCAAGTGGTCTGTTACTGGGCAGGGACATCTTCTATTAGACCAGGTTGCTCAAAGCCCAAAGCGCCATTCAGTCTGGCCTTGAACACCTCCAGGGATGGAACACCCAGAACTGCTCTGGGCAACCTGTTCCAGTGCCTCACCTCCCTCATCATAAAAAATGTCTTCCTCAACCCCAGTCTAAACCTACCCTTTTTCAGTTTAAATACACTGTCCCTTGCACAGTCACTACAGGCCCAAGTGAAAAGGCTTTCTATGTCTGATTTGTAAGCCCTCTTTATATGCAGAAAAAACAATCAGATCTCCTCTTCTCCAGGCTGAGCAGCCCCTGCTCTCTCAGCCTGTCTCCCTAGGAGAGGTGATCCAGCTCTCTGTCCTGGTCTGGAGCCACCCTAACACGTCCACGTGTTTTGTATGCTCGGAAGCCCAGAGCTGGACACGGTACCCCAGGCAGGGTCTGATGAGAGTGGAGTCAGGGCAGAGTCCCCTCCATTGCCCTGCTGGGCACGCTGCTTTTGGTGCAGCCCAGGATGTGCTTGGTTTTCTGGACTGCAAGTGCACACTGCCAGCTCATGTCCAAGTCCTCATCCAACTCTTTCACTATACTCCACAGTAATAAATTACCACCACTGGCCTGAAGAAGCAGCTTGAGGTCATTCTTATGAAAATGTGGTGTTGCACACACTGAGGCAGCATTCACACCACCTGATTTCAGGCATGGACCTTAGCTAGCTACATGAGAACACTGATCACTCCTGGGCTAGCCAGCAGAGCCCAACAGCCTCACCTGAAGCACAGCAGAATGCAGCAGTGACTTCACCTGTGGTGATGTGAATAGCACTGCATGAAAAAGGTCAAGCTTCCCCTGCTTTTATGTCTGAGTTTACTGAAACTTCAGAGACATGCATGTTGTCTGCAGAATTTAGCATATCCATGTCAGGCCCACACCAGGGACTGTGCAGGTAGAAAAAGAACAATCTATCTAAAGGGTTAGACATTGTACAGATTAAATAACACAACACTTCTGAACTGAGAATAAAGTAATAAACAAGACAAATAAAATTCTACTTTAAAAAAAACCCCAACAACAAAAAAGACCAACAAAACCCAAACGTTTAAAAAACTGCAAGCAGCTCAAAGTTCAAGCTAATGACTACAGCAACTCAGTCAACAAAGACACTTAAAAAAAGTATAAAAGAATAAACAATATAGAATTATCACGTTATGTGTAGTCTCAGCATTTTTGGTTTTATCCCCTGAGATGCCAAAAGGCAACAGAATAATTGCTAATATTTCCAATCACTCAGATACACTCATATTAGTCCAGAAACACATGCATCTTCTTAATGACACTCAAGTGTAGCCAATTCAACATATAAAAAATGATTTTTCTATAAATTAAAATGAGAGCATACATGACAAATCACAGAAATAATGGAACTATCATAAATATGTCGTGGTGTATGGAAGAAATCCCAGTTTTTCATGCCCCATAATATTTGAGTCTTAATGCAATGATGCTTTCTTTAAGTCTATAATCCCTTTTCTTTAACTTACAGAAAATGAAATAAATAAATCAAACTCACGATAGGAAAACTCATTAGATTGGTACCACCTGTTAAAGCTTTTTTGCAGTTCTTATCTAAAAAGATTGTTAGATTTCCTTTCTGGTACCTGGAATCTCCTCTAATATTTGCCTACAATACTGCTCCCAAACTTTTACCCATACATAAAATATATTCCAAAGACACAAAAGAGTTGTGTTTTTTTTGTTGTGGTTTTTTTTTTTTTTTTTTTTCTTTCTAACGACATTTCTTCATACAAGGCAACAAAAAATCTTTACACAAATATCTTACCAAAATTTAACTGGGCATGCTGAATGGAGACACATAACACATGCTTCTGTGCTAGCCAATGTATTATGAAGAGTTATTTGATACTGTGTTTCATAGTATACAGTGATAACATATGTGTGAGAGAAACAAATTCTCTCCTCAATCACACTAGCTTTTTGAATTATCCAAGAATATAATTTGCTCCTCTTTCTCCTCTCGATTTTATAAACCACTGAATAATATTTCCAGAGCCAGGAAATGACACTAGATGAATTAATTATTCATTGTAGTACGACATCTCCTAGATATCACTGCTGAACTACATTCTACAAATAGTATAAAACAAAATGTGAAAATCTGCCCTTATTGCTGTATAATAAGAGCAAAATTTATAGTTGTGGCATGGAGAAGCCCAGTTTGGAAACAAAAGTCCATACAGCAAATAACATGATCTATCTATGATCTATCATGAGCCCTTTCTTATCAAAGCCCATGTGAAAAAAGTAATTTAAGTTTACATAGGAGGCGTCTTTGCTGCATTTTTGTGCTACACATGTAAAATCTTTTCATCTATTTTTAATTAAAGACTATTCCCTTCATTAACAGATTGCAAGTATACATTTGAAACGTATTTCTGTACATGTATTAGGCCAAAATTCCATATAGCCCTAACGCTGAATGACATTTTTTGCTATACTTGAAGTACTTTTGGAACCTTTTATAAACTACTCTAGCTTATATACTTCAATAAAATGAATGTACCACCTTCATTTAATAGTGAACTTGCATTAAAATTATTTTATCTGAATCTGTATCTAGAGATCATAATGCATATTGTATATTTTGCACACTAAGCAGAAAAGTAATAAATGGTAAACCCTAAAGAAAAATACCATAGCAGTTACTATGTGAACCTCATTAAAAAACTCAATTTTTTGTAAGTTCAGCCACTATATCTTTTAAATTTTTTTGTAGAATATATAATAGTAATGTTTCCCCTACAAACTTCAGAATAAGAAGCAGTGATAGCTATCTGTATCATGAAAGGAGAAAGCAAATCAGCAGATTCAGTATGTTGCTCTGCTGATGTAATAAGAAAGAAAAGAGAGAAGGTGGCAGAAAACAAAGACAAAACCAAAGACAGTCGTTTCAAACACAGAAATTGTAAAACATGGGGACTCATATCACAGTCATGGACTCACAGAATGGTTTGGTTTGGAAGGGACCTTAAAGATGATCTAGTTCCCACCCCCCTGCCATGGGCAGGAACATCTTCCACTAGACCAGGTTGCTCAGAGCCTCATCCAAACCGGCCTTGAACTCTTCCAGGGATGGGGCATTCACAACATCCCTGGGCAACCTGTTCATGTCTCACCACCCTCACAGTAAAGAATTTCTTCTTAATATCTAATCTAAACCCACCCTCTTTCAGTTTGAAGCCATCACCCCTTGTCCTGTCACTACAGGCTCTTGTAAGTGAATACTCCCTCTCCATCTTTGCAGCTAGGTCCTCATCACAAATTATCCAGGGTCTGGATAATGAAGGGTGCAAAAAAAATAATTCAAGGTTTAATATCACATCATTTTCTTACCACACACTTTTCAGCATCATGATTGAGCCTTCTACTTAAAAGCAGTTGAAGAAAAAGCTTCCTGTATCTAACTGGGTGATGATTGCAAGAGATTCATTTCTGTAGAGCATGTTTTAGCAATTGCAGCTAAATCTTCAAAAGAACAAACTAAAATATTAATTCTGTTTGCAACAGTTGACACCCACGATTTGGCCTTGAAATAGTAAAACAGAATTAATAATTTATTGTCAAACTATTCAAGAATACACATTTGCTACATCAATTTAAAGAAATATGAAACATTAATTTTGGACTTACATATGTACCTTTGGATCAAGTTTCTTAACAGCTAGAGACTCAATATAACCAGTGTTACACTAAAGTTGAGAGTCATATAGATGGGTAATTATATTTTTAATTAAGGAAGTAAGACTTGCTGGACATTCCCTATATCCCCTCATTCTGTAAACAGACCCCTGGAGAAAGATTACCAACATAATACAAAGAAAAAATTATCTTCCTTTCTCTCTCACGCCAGGTAAAAAGCATTTGGTAACAGACTTTTTTAACGTAAGAGGAGATGAAGAAGGACCTGCAGCTGGACAGAAAAACAGAGAAGTTTTTATTTTTCCTCCTCACTACACAAAAATGACTCTTAAGTGAATTTTTTAGAGTTTATAGACACCCCCCAAACCATTCATCTGTTGGAGCACCAAAGAACAAACACACAGAGCAGCCACTGACTTTCACAGCAGGGCTTGTAAGCTCAGGAAGGGAAGACTTGCCTGTAAGGCCAAATTCAGCAAAGCATTTGCACATTCATAAACTAAAAAAATTCCATGTGTGTTCCTATGTCTTCTAAACACAGTTTATGAGATCAGGGTCCAGTAGGTGCTAGGGTTACTTCTAGAGACTTGGTTTCAAAGATGTTTCTCAGAGACTGCGAAAGGAAGAAGATGACAGGGGAGGGAGGGATTAGGGTAAGGCTTTGTGTTGATTTTAATCACTAACTGCTACCCCTCTCATCTCCTCCACAAATTCTGCAAGAATAAAAAGGCATTCTATTTTGTATTATAAAGGGATTTGATCTGATTCAAACCAATGGAATCTCTGGGTTCACATATAGGTACGTTATTGTATCAGTAAAAAAATAGGCAAAAGAGCCTGAAAGCCTTGAGCACATGCACAGATGTCCTTAAGTATGCAATATATTCTGTAGGTGTAACAGCTCATTCATCTGAACTCAAACTCTGAATTTAGTGTATTAACATGCCACATTTGTAAGATTTATAATTACCAACAAATTAATTCTCTGTAGACACCTCTAAATTAGATGGACAAGAGCTGTTATCCTTTTCCTGTAGGGAAAGTAAGAATCTGAGAAATAAAGCCAAAGTCACACAGTGGTGGGAGCTAAAGGAAAACTTTATAGTCCTGCAGACTCCAGATGCCAGCTCCAAATTGGATTGAATTCATGTTTACCTCCAAACAAAATAACAGAAACTACAAAAATTAGGAATAAGTAAATAATATCACTTGCAATGCTAATATCATACCTTCTGATTTCTCTGGATATTCAAAACACAACTGTCAGAGCTGCACATATGCCTTACTTTAGCTATGTTTGGTAAAACAGAAACATATCTCACACTCAAGCTTACTTGGAAAGAAACTTGTCAGAGAATACTTCTCTGTCAGAGAATTTTTTTTTCAAAGAAGATGAAAGGAAGATGAGGTGGTTTTTCTTGTAATAAATGGCTATAAACTCAAATTAAATCTGTACAGATTTCCTTAAAGCTATTATTGAGAAGCCACAAATTATTGTGGATTGCATAACAACTGTACTGTGATGAAGTTACATCTCTAAAGTTATATTGATGTTGGGTAGATAAATGAAAAAGGAATGTGCTACATTACAACAATAATCAATCTGAAAAATGATCCAGAGACTAATCAATGCCTCTGAATAAGAGAACATTAATCCCAGATGGAGATATTACAAAGTAAATAATATCTAACTTAGCTATCTAAATTCCACTCACCATCTTCTTCTATTATATTTCATGTGGAATTGAATTTCAGGGGACTCCAAAGAGTTGTTGCTCCAAGTCTGATTTTTTTTTTCATTATTCTATTTAATTGCGTGCACTGTAATTTAATTTACTGTAATGCTGCCTCTATTGTGGCAATGCAAAATTCCTTGTAAGAGTAGCCCATTAAAGTATATTAAAAGTATTTATCATGATCCTCAAGAGTACAGATAACATTAGGCATGGAAAACTGGGATTTAACGTAATTGCTACAAATAATTCAAAGCAGTTCTTTCTGCATTTATCTATATGTAAAACAGGAAGAACAATAATCATAAAACTAAACTCAGCAAGATCAAACCTGGTCTTTATGAAGCTGCATGTAGATAAATAAAATACTTCGGAATATAAGTCACTGTTCTGAAAAAGTATAGATGGGAAAAAACATCAGTGTGAAAACATATTCAGTCCCCCAAATTGCTGTAAGCAATTGAGTTAATTTACTTTAATTTCCTTGTCTCTCTTTTTTTACCTCCCCATCTCTCACACATGCATGTGCTGCTTTTTTTCTTCCCATGTTTATTTTTTTTTAAGAAAACTTATTGCCTGTTCCACAGGCAGGGACACTAGTGCCTGGACTCACCCAGACAATGCCACTGATTGCAGATGCCATGTGCAGGAGGAAGGGGTCTCCCAGTTGGGTGTGTGGTCACACAGCCAAACCTCCTGGGAGAGGTGAGGCACAGGAGTGCCCCTGCAGACAGTGGCAGCAACAGGACACTGTCAACAAGCACCAACTGCTTCTCTGACCAATGAAATACAAGTGAGCTGAAATCACAAGAGTTTGGCACAGGTCTGGATGTGAAACTCAGACTTCTGGGTGTCAAACTGGCACCATTGCAGACAGAGGGGAGATTGCAGCTGAGTCACTTGGCAGCTTGTTTCTAATGCATAAACATGTGTACACAGCTTTGTTTATTTTGCTGGGATATTTAGAAAACCTTACAATATTCCACAAACAAAAAACCTAAACTGCTTTCAGGTAAAAAAATGACTAAACATTTACAGGTTGACAAAACAGAAAGCATGTTAACTTCTTCTCTGCTAAGGGCTACCTTTACCCTTCCCATATTGCTCTCTTGCCACTTCTTTGCCTTGCCTTTTTTGAAGTTTCATGGTCCTCCATTACCTTCAGCTCAGAAAGAATAAAGCTGAAGCATTACCTCAATGTTTTTCCCTTTGGAAGCAGCCTAATTTTGTAGAAAGAAAAGGATGTGTCCCATCTTTTTAAACCCGGCAGTGTAAGTCTTACAAATGTCCTGTCAGAACTACAAAATATGTAAGGCTGTTTTAACATTACATTCAAGGGAGGCAATAAAGACTTTTAATATCACCACTGTGTTACATCAGCAATAAAACAGCATCTGCTTGAGGTCTGATGTGATTCTTCTGTGAGGACAATGCAATTTTCTTAACTATCACCTTCAGAGTATGAAATTTTTAACACAGAGCTAAATTGCCCTCTTGGCTATTCTGTTTTGAAAATGTCATCACTAATTACATGGAAGCATCATATCACTCCATGAATTGTGCTAGTAGGAAGTACTTGCATTGCTGTATCTTGTTGAATCCCTCCAACCACACTAACATCTCACTCTCCAGAATGGAGCTCTAGTCCAAAAATTAATAGAGAGCTATATGGAGATTGCATGTGAATTTCATTTGCTGACTCAGCTAAATACTAAGAGTGATTTATTCCTTGCACTGGTCATTGGCAAAACTGCCACTGGCTTCAGCAGTACAAGAAATGCACTTCTGGGACTCTGAAAGTGTTAGAGAAGATCTTATGGACCTCCTTAAGCATCAAAGGAGAATATTCCAACATTTTTCAAATTAAAGTAAAAGTACGAACATTTAAAGTACTCAGTGTCCCATTTTCCTGGTTGTTTTAATCTGTCTTGGCATGTAACCAATCTATGAACTTTAATTTTTCATCAGTAATTAATACCGGTCTAACGTAGGAAGATAGGATAATCTTAATTTTTATGCCAGTTTAAATTTTCAAATTTAAAATAAAACCTTTTGTTCCAAGATTCCATGTGTATGAAGAAATGCAAGTCTTTTTTTATTTAATACCAAACAAATTCATTAAAACGAGAATATCAAAAAGATCAGAGACTTCAGTTCAGTTTCTTTTAATAAGCACACAAACTTGCACAAATTGTTTGGTATTTACAGCCTTTTTCAAGAAATCACAAACAAATAAGTTACAGAATCAATGAGGCAGACTGTTTCCAATATTTACAGCCCAAAGTTTATAGTCCAAAATTTGTCTCTGAGAGACAAAAAGGACATGAAATTTTTTTTCATTTGTTCAATTTAGGATTTTTCTCTCCTGGGGAATATTTACTGAGCAAAACACCACCAGAGCAATATTCACTAAGGTCTTTTTTGTTACCATTGCCTCAGGGAGATACTGGGTAAGAAGTGGTCAGGAGATAAATGTGATGCTTCTGTGACCCAGCAATTCCTGGTGGCTAATTCTTGACTCTGATTATAGTCCAGATCTTGCACCACTGAAAACAAACTCCAATACTGAGGAATAACATCTACTTTGTGCAAAATCCTGTGTCCCTTTTCAGAAACTGACATGGCATACATGTGAGTACCTAATTACACAAAAATAAGCTGCAGTAAATTGGGCTCTAGCTATAATATTAGAATGCTGTAAAAGTCTGCTGACACAAACTCACAAGTACTATTTTTTTACGGAAGTGCAACTAAAAAATTTCCAGCTGCCACAAGGGCAGGAACAGGTTGCTTACTGAGAAACATAAATGACTCCTCTAATGAGACAAAAAAAGTCCTGTTAACATACTCCTACAGTGCCCAGGCAGAAAATGCAGAGAAGAACTGGAACCTGACTGGAGAAGTCAACACAGTGCCTCAGTGCCCAATCTTCAGACCTAGATTCTGAAATGCAGGTCAGAGCTTACAGGCAGCACAAACCACAAGCCACATCTCTAGAGAAAATATTTTTCTAGAACTTGAGAGACTCAAACATGGTGGAGGTCACTGTTGCAGAGACAAGGAGCTGCACCGCCTCATGTATGGGCAGGAAGCAGTAATTTGCTGGGTTCTGATACTGCTATCTTTTTCCAATACAGACACCTTTTTCCAAACCAAAGAATGGTTTGGTACTGATGCTTTGTCTTTACATGCTGCATGAAACTCAGCAGAAAAAGAAAAAGGTGGTACATCATCCCCCATTTAGGACATGGAATGATCTGGAGGCTTATTCAAGTATGACTTGAGAAAGCAGCAGGTTTTATATCAAAGTGAAAGGAACACTAATTGTCAACACTAATGTTGACTAATTTGGTGACAATTGCAAAGTAATTTTACTTGAGCTATACTCCTCTTAAAATATAAGTGATGTCAACTCCATTTAAAATGCAAGTCCTACCAACGTGTAGAAACATTTAGGAAATGAGTTACAAATCAGTCTTGAGACTTTGAAAGTGACTGTGCATCTTTTGGGGATAAAAGAGTTGGACATTAAATAGCATGGGAATTTAAAATGGTTAAGAGAAAGACATCCCTAGTCACTGTGTAGGAAAAACCAGAAAGAGCTGGCTAATATAGAGAGACTTAATGCTTAACCATGAATTGGAGCAATATATCACACACACACATCTTTCTTTCTCTCTCCACATATACATATAGATAACAAAGCTTTCAAAAAGCTTACCTTAAGCTTAACTCCTCTAAGCAAGGTCAGAATCGTTATCCACCATGTCAAAAAAAAGCAGACCTGTTCTGAACCCAAAAGGAATTGGGTAAAAGGCTGTTTTCTCTGCAGCAATATGGACTACGTACTTAAATCCATTCTAAAATTCAGAGAGGGTTGCCAGAGAAAACACTGCAAATCTTTGACATAAATATAACAAACTACCTTTGTAAGGAAAAATCCATACTGCAAAGAAACGAACTTGAGAGAAATGGAAACAAATGGATTTCCAAAATTTAATAGCACAAACTGAAAAAGCCAGGGACTACTCTGCTGCAGATCATTTGAAATTGCATAAATTGAAGGAAAAGAGGCAATTGCTCTTTCTAGCCAGGTTCCAAACCCAAAGTTACTGGGAGATGCCTGTTAACACAGATGAGCTTTCTGATATATATGGAACTATCTATCACAAGGCATCTCCTGGATTAGGTATGCAGATAGGATCATTTGAATATCAGGAAGGGAAGAATTTATCCCAGTGGGGCCAGTTAACTCTTTTGGCTTAATGCCTTCATATTTTTTGAGCTTGATTCCACTTCAGCCAGCAAGTCAGAAAATAGGTAACTAATGGAACCTGAAAAACTATTAAACAGAAGATGCTCCTGTCTGCCAGGGATGTGGTGGCACAAATGATCTTGGGAAAGACAACAGGACTATTGTCTTTCCCAAGATCATTTGTAGCACCACATCACTGGCAGACAGGCAAGAGGCATAAAACCCAAAATATGCAGGGATATGACAAGAAAATAAGAGGTTTATGACTCCTTGTCTAGAAAGACTCTCACTGAATAAACATATTCTTTTTGTGCCAGAGGGAGGATAAAATGACTGAAAGCACTCAGTTTACTGTGATATCAAAAGACACAAATTTAGTTAAAAGGATGTGACTGAGAAGCAGAAAAGACAACTTGTTTTCTTGTAGGTGTTGTGCTCTGGGCAACATGGAGTTTTCTGAAAAAAGAGAAGGAACAACCTTCTGGAAACAAGCTGATTTGCACAGATCTGAGGAGCTGGTGAAACATAAGAGGGGGCAGACAATGCGTGGACGTAAGACATCTAAGAGAAGCAATGGAAAAGGCATTTTTCATTAATGTCTCATCCACTGACTTCTCAGGAATTGATTCTATAGGCAACTGCAAGTTTAAATAGAAAAATAGTTTCAAGAAAAAGAAGAAAGTCAAAGGAATGAAAAGTATGTGCTGAGAAGGTGGTGCATGAAAGCTTCCCAAGGACTGGCAGGCCCTGAAGACTACTGGTGCTGGTGAACAAGCACACATTTGTGTCCCTGTGAGTCTGGAACTCGGCCTGTATCCAAGATGACTGCTCTATGCAGATGAAGACTATGGGGTCACATATGCCTCTTATGAAATAAAGAATCCTCTGACAGACTTTCTGAATACCTACCACTGACCTGCCAGTAACTCCCTCTATTTTCTGAGTTTATAGTTAGAGTTGTCTCCCCAAATGTTGCTCTAACCAGGTAATTGTGAGAGTGCAATTCAGATGTGAGACTCAATAAGGTGAATAGCTTGTGAGAATGATTATTCGCCTTCAGTAAAAACCTAAACAATTGCAATACTTAAAAGAATCAGTAAAAGTTTATAGAATAAAAGCTATTCTAAGAAATATTGGTTGTGATCTGTACCTACCTCAAACTGCCTCACCTATCAAGGGAAAAAAGGACTTTACAACTCACTAGGGGTGAAACACAGAGGTGTTTTCCAAGAAACTGGGGTGGTTGAGCAGATGGAATTTGCTAGAGTACAAGTAACACTGGAGGAAACAGTGATAAAGATGATCTCTTCTTTTAATCTGTGCCTGCCAACAGATTTATGTTTTCTCTGTATAAGGAGAAAGTATTTTATTTAGAATGTTTTTTTCAAGTAAAAACCTAGCCTCAGAGTGCAAAAGCCTTTGGCACCTTTTGACATACTCACTTAAAGGAAAATCTGAGAGAATGCAGATTACAGTGATGCCATGATGATTTTGCTTTTTCATATACTTTTCTCATATCCCCCTTTCATATATACTTTTATGCAGCTTTATGTATCCCAAGTGCTTTTAGCCCACATACTTGTAATTCCCTAAGCTTGACAACTAGTTTAGACCCAAAATTCTGTTAAGCCAAGAGACTAAACATCTTGGAAACATCGTAGTTAGGGTGTCAGAGAGCCCCAGACCCAAGGTCCTCTCCAGAACACATCCTGTAAACTAAGATAGACCCATGCAGGGGGGGCATTCCTTATGAGGGGGCTTCTCCTGAGCCTCCCATTGGGAAACCTGTGGTAGATAAGCTGATATGCAAGATCTGTAATTGTATACACAAACCATCGCGGAGGTTCTTTTGTGGGTTCCGTGCACCGGTCTGGGCGGGCACTTCTGCAGGGTGCTCCTGCCTGGAACAAAGGATCTTTAATAAACACCAAGGTAAAATCCCTTTTCCCCTCTAACCGTGTTTGGCTTTTAATCCTAAGCCCAGGTAAAGGCATCAACAGTAGTATTTAAAGAGTTTTTAACCTTTTGCAAATGATCGTTGAAGATTTCAGTTTCAAAAGATGGGGTCTGCTTTTTGTTTGTTTCCTTTCCTTGCATTTTTCCTTGTTGCTGGTTGTTGTTATGGTCCGTATAGCCCCACAGCAGTTCGTATCAGGAAGCTGGAGATATTTAGGGAGATAAAAAACTGTGCTGCAGCAGAAGCAGTGTGCTGTTGTAACTTTTGCTCACATCCTGAAGGCAAGCTGAGGGCCCAGTCCTGCTCTTGGTCATTAAGCTGTTTGTGGGGTGAAATGGCTTTAAGCTGTAAGGTACTGTGTCTGTACAGACAAAAATACAAAGTCCTTACGACTTCTAAACACAAAAAAGGAAAACCTAACGGAAAAAGACAAAGTGGGTGAGCACCAATTAGTAATTTAAAACTATTATTGATGCTCCCAGCTTTGAGCTAGTTTTCTAAATTAAATGCCACACATTGCTCTATCTTTCCCTTAGAGATTTTCCAGCTGAATATGATAAAGGAGTACTTCAAGGGAACAGAAATACCTTGCCTAAGAAATTAACATTTCAGAGATTTAGCATAAAGTCCAAATCAAAATTCCAAGCAGGCTGGAAGTAAATCTAAAGGTTATCTTTTAAAAAACAAAAATGAAGTTTTTATAGGAATTCCCAAATTTCTATCTCCAACTATAAGAGCTGAAACTCCTGGCAACACACTGAGCTGAACTACCATTGCCATAAGCCAGAGCAAGAAACCTTATGGGCACAGGTGGAGTGGCACCAGTGTAAAATCTGGTGCAACGGACAACTAGGTGATTTTTGGTTGGTTCTGTTTTGGGTTTTTTTGAAACTTTCTGAAGTCTTTTGTAACTTCTTATTCTTGTTGAGAATGCTGACACTCTCACTTGGAAAAAATATTTCATATGTACCTATACTGCATGACTTTAAACATTTTGACACACAGTGGCACTCAAAGGCTTTTAAAACTCTGGACACTAAAAACAACATCTTTGATCTCACATTTCAGTGAAGCAATAGCATTGGGAAGGAATATAATGCAATGCTTGGACCACAACATCCTACAGACAAAACCTGCAACTTTTTTTCTTCCCTTTTGGACCATCCGAGCATTAATTTATAATTTCTTTGAAAAAACTATGAAGTCAAGAGAATCCTATCAGAAAACTAACTTTCCACTATTAGGACATGACACCCATGGTAATCATGACCTAATGAAAAAATACATTGTGCTTCAAACCAAAAAGTTATTGGGCACAATTCACATTACATGTGGACTTAATCCTGTAAGATATTTATCTAAATTTTGCAGGACTGACCTCACAGTACTTGGAATTCGCAGGGAAGAGACCAGTGTGCACTGCAACCGTCCCATATTTTCAAAATCTTTTTTAAGGCACTCACATAACACAGCTGTTAAAAACCACCCTAAAGCCAACATGCTAATAATTGCATCTCAGTAGTTTCTCTGTGTGCTGATTTCAGATCTTTTTAGTTGCAAACAAGTTCTTAGTGCTTGGTGTTTCTTATAAAGAAAAGGTAATGGAACAAATTCCGTTTAACAGGAAAAGCCGTTGTCCAGTGACAGTGGAGCTTCTTTAGAAAGCACTTAACCCACAGATTAATGAAAGGCATGTAGTTCGACTGCAATTATCTCCTCTTTCCTTAAGAACTAGTTTTAACAAAAATTGAAACTTAAGGAAGGCAGCAGTAAAAAGTGCTCAGTAGCTGATAAAACACTGAGTCACAGAGAAGTAGTTTATGTGGTTTTTCAAAGCTGCAGTGCAAGTTTGTTCTCTAATTTTTCATGTTTTATAGGAAGACAACATGAATCTTTGATAACAGAATCCTTTCAATAGCAAGGACAAAAGACATAAGTAAGTGGAAGTTTAAGATATGAGAGAAATGGGTAATAAACAGATAGGGTGCAAAATAGGAAATGGTGTTGACAGGATTTCTCTATGCAGAAAAGTTTTAAATTGGAATGGCAATTATACATCAGTATGCAAAAGGTTTAATGCAAACACTGTAACCTATGGTTTCCTTCATGTGTGTCTGACAGCTCATGTGCCACTGTAAAAATCAATGTTTTAGCTTTTTTAATCTAATATATAACCTTGTTATCAGGACACTAATTTCCAAATCCTGCTCTATGTAAGTAGAACGTGGTTCCAAAATACGTTTGCAGCAAAGGTGACTCCCTTTAGTTTGATTAACTGATCAGTCTTCTAAATGTCTTGCAGGTGATGAACAATGAGTTTTCAGGAAAAGATATGCAGGTTAAAAATCTATTTTTCATTTTTTAACAAAATTAAAAGTAACCAAAAATCTTTGTCTAACACTTAATATATTATTAAAGCAAAATTAAAACAGTCTGTTGTTCTTAGGTTATTCTGCTCTTCCAGACAGATTCCTTTGGGTCACTTTTAAAATAAAAATGTTCTTAAAAACGAAAACTAAACTATTGATGCAGTTATACTTGGGCATTTCTTCAGTAACTTCTAACACAACTTTCTGTGACGTACATTACTTCTGTGGTATTTTGTACACAATTGGAGCTATTCATAACACACATTTTAGGTAAATTGCATTGCCTTTTCAAATTAATCTATCCCATTCCCACACTGTAGGCACAGCAGATACTCAGAAATCTCAAGTGACTCTTAACAAGTGCTCCCTGTTGCTCTGGAAGGAAACAGCCTAAAATCTTTAGTCTCTAAAATTTACCCACAGGTTTCTTTAAACAAGATAAGGAAATTCTGAAGAACAGACATACCTCTGTTGATATAACCCACTTCCCAGACACAGAAAGTGCCCCTCTGTATGACCAAAATTACTGACTATGGCCAGAGCGGTTCACTGTTGAGCCAAGAACTTCCCTATTGTCATTTTGGGACTAAGAAAACCTCAAATCAGCAGATCAGTTTTTTTTTTAAGATTTAAGTATCTAGGAATCTAGGGCATAAATATATGTAGCACTTTTCAGCAGAAATTCTGTTTCTGCTTCTCTGATGCAACTCAGCATCCAGCTGCACCAGACTGGAGGGGAAAAGCACACGTGCCTGCAGTCTGTCTGGGAACTGCTGTTGCTCATGGCATAATATAGACAGCTTCAAGGAAATTCTAGTTTCTAGAGAGAAATTACATAGAATTTTCTTGAATACTTCTGCAAAACAAAGATCTACCAGCCAATATACATAAACCAATTCCTTTTATGGTTCAAAAAACCCACAAAAAGCCTCCAGACTTTGGTAATTTGTATTTAAATCAGTAAAAAAGTACTGCATAAATGATACTAGTGCACTTGGTTTTTGACAAGAAAACTGTTTTAACCAGAGCAAGTTGTATTTTCCTTAGCAATGCAGCAATTCACACCATTATTTATGCCTACAGTCAAACATATTTTCTCTACATTTTACCAGTTATCTCAACCTAGAATAGCCTCTCTGAAATGCTAATTGTAACTATTACCCATCCCATGATCATTCTCACACTTTTTTGCTAGGAACTGGTAACAGTGATGTACACGGATGAGAAAATTCCTACCTCTCACTGTAATTGCACAGGGATTTTGTTTTCTTTTGAGTCAGTAATGTCTAAATTGGATTAAGATGAATTGCTTATGAGCCTTTCTCTACAGAAATTGCTTTTATGACTGCTGTATTTAATGCCAGTTTATCCTAGAACTTGATTTTTTTACACCAGTCTTATATGAATGAGTTTCCATGAAGCTCATACTCAATTTCAGATTATTCTTAAGGACTAAAAACCTTTTGAAGAGGAAAATACCCCAAATTTTGCTAACATACTCATGAGTGAATGTACTACCTGTCATGCTGGCACTGTTCATTATGATGAACAAATCAGACAAAAATCAAATTATACAATATGAAGAGTGACCAATCTCAAAATCAGAAGTCTTAGTCTGTCTTTTAATGTGTTTAAATATCTTTACACTCCCCTGTCTGGGCAATTGATGCTCTCAGCAATAATAATCTGAGTGGGTGGCTGAAATTGAGTGAGTGGGCATCAGACCTAGTACTGATGCAAATTACTGCTACTTAGCAAGACATACATTCTCTCAGCCAGGGAAATATTTATGATTCCAGAAGTTAGACATAAGTAATTAAATATTTTACCTGTCAATACCCAGAAATAAAATCAGTAGTGTATTCAGCATTTATTATCTTATAATCATAACTGAAGTATCACTAAATGTCTGACTAAAATGTCATAAAGAAAACTCTGAAAAATTAAATACAATCTGTGTGCCTAATTTGTCTGGTTTGTGGGTTTATTTTTTAATATTGCAATTGCAGACCTCATAATGTCTATGTGATTGCTGACACACATTACCAAGATCAAATAATGCCAACCAAAAAATCCTGATTGGTCTTTTCTTTATTTCGGCATGTTATTACTTTCATAATTTTAGCTACTAAGATTAATGACAGAGGTGACAGAAAGGAAAGAAGAATAATGCACAACATTACTAGAGGCTATATACAGTTAAAATATAGTGAGATTAGTAGTCATTATTTCTGTGTTGACCATAATATTGCTGTTCTACAGACTCTAAAAGACATCACAATGCAATCAGTACTTGTTCTTTGGGTCAAATATACATGAAAGCTTCCTTAATGTCCTGGTTTTAGCTGGGATAGGATTAATTTTCTACCTAGTAGATGGTACCCTGTTGTGTTTGGGATTTAGGATGAGAATAATATTGATAACACTCTAATGTTTGGGTTGATGTTAAGCAGTGCTTACCCCAAAAGCCAAGGACTTTTGAGTGTCTCATGCTCTGCCAGTGAGCAGCTGCACAAGAAGCCAGGAGGGAGCACAGCCAGGACAGCAGACCCAAACTGGCCGAAGGGCTACTCCATACCACAGAACATCCTGTCCAGTATATAAACTGGGCAGGGAACTGGTTGAGGAGGAGTTAACACTTACCTGCAAGTAATTACTTAGGGGAATTGACCAGGCTGTGATTCCAAACATCTCCTTGTGTCTTTATCTGCAGTGCATTTTTAAACATACTTAAACAAAATGTCCACGTTTTTATCTTTTCCTAGAATTATACCCTGAATAAATATTCAACATTAAAAAAAACCCCATCTCGAAAGAAACAGAAAACGAAAGAGAAAACTCATTTATGTACACCAATATTAAAGCAGTATTATATACAAGCTGTACTTTCACAGGAGAAAGAGACTTCTCTCAGAACAAATGAACTTTAAACTGGTTTTTCTTTTAGGTGAATTATTTAAATAACAGTGGTACTATAGCAACCGTGAAGGTCTAAGCAAGGTTGGCATAGCAAGAAAAAAATTATATTTAAGCAAATGATGTAACTTGAAAAAAACAAACTAGCCTTGGAATCAAGAGTCTATTATAGGCCTTTTAATTGAGTCATTAATAAACAGACAGGCAATCTAAGTGTAACACCTAAAACAACATATGTTTCACCACTAATTGCAACCAGAATCCAGACACAGTACCTTAGCTTTATCCCTCATGGATCCTTTTCCCAGGATGGACATTTTTGCACCTGTTTCTTCTTGTAACCTCTTTAAAGAGTTTCCTCTTGGTCCAAGCAATTTCCCAACAAAATTGAACTAGAATGAAAATAAGAGAACTTTTTTAGACCCGCTGGTACTTTTCCGAAAACTTAATAAATAAACATGATGATTAAACAAGAAGATTTTACTTTCCTTTAAAAGAAATACTCCTACTTAGCTTTGAGCCTAATTGGCAGAGATACAAGACTGGAGAAATAAGATATTCATTCATCTAGTGTGGAAGACAGTGAAAGCATCCATGGTTTATTTGAACCTGGGAGGCTCCTCTCTAGGACTAACAGGCCAGTGGCTACTAGGTTTAGTGAATTGCTAAACAAGATATTTGCTCATGAGACGGTACTGGTGAAACTCAGAGAATGCCTAGGTTCTTTCCCAAGTTAGCCAGCTTTACTTGCAAGTAATATATCCTGCAAAGTTAGAGCTTTAGATAGATTTTTAGCATCTGATGCTTCGCACATCGACTTGAAAATAAGTGCTGTTTTGTATATTGGCTTCAAATACCTGTTTTGCCAGCACCAGAACAAATAACAATCAATAGATCGTGGTAGATATTCAAGGGCATTTTCTAAAATGAACACAGCTTTGTCTGCCACACTGCTAATATTCCTAAACACTGCACACTTCATGTTGCAGATAAAACAGTTTTTTTTCTGTATGAAGAGGAGAGATGTCTACAGGAAAATCAGAAGACAGAACAATAAATAAATGAGGTGTTAATATCATGTCAACACAAAGCTGCATAAAGGGGGGAGTCTGTTAAGTAATTTGTTTATTCTGTAACCAACAGTCTCTTGAATTTATTATTTTTTATTATTTCCTACATCTTTTAAAAACGCTATGGTATGTGGTCTTCCGAAGCTGACTGGACATCATCAGCACTTGCTTAAGATGTTTTGGAATTATGTTCAAGTCTGAACAGACAGTATTCTGGTCTGGCTTTCAACAAAGAAAAAGCTTTACCAAAGCAAAAGGGCTGTCATTGTATCAGCACTTCCTCGGTTTTATTTCAGAGAAAAAGAACATGACAATAAGAAATATCAATCAAGAAAATGTTGCTGTCAAAAAACACACACAAAAGTCTACAAAGATGTTATAATATACTTTGTTGTGCACTACCTTCTATTTTAAAAAACGAAAAAAAAATGGGGAAATAGTCTTTCTTTCACTTTAATCAGCAAGAATATAACAACACAAATGCATCAGCCATGTTAGTAACACCCAAACTCCGAATCACGCCAGATGCTGCAAATTCCAAGCTATCTTTTAGTTCAGTGTCTTAATTTAAAATAGTTTTTAATTTACATCAAATACTGGTTAAACTATCTAAGAAAATAGTATGTAATCACAGGAAAAATAAATATGTACAGTAAAATCATCTGCCACTGAAACCAAAAGAATTGATTTCCACAAGATAATGTGCCCATGGGAGGCGTAGTAAGTGATAATATTTGCAGGAAAATTTATCATGGTTTGAAGCTCCAAAACCAGATTTTTCAAGCTTATGTGTTTTTACTTTTTTCCAACTCTACCTGTGAATTTAATAGAAGTTATAAACTCTTCAAAATAGGATAGGATTTCGAGTCAATGTCCCAATCAATTATCAACAATCCTATGTCTTCAAATTGTTGCTCTGCCTCTTCCACGGAAAACTTGGCTTAGAAGAAGTTGTTGGCTTCAAATTGATTATTCAATTTTGTATGAAAATAAACCAAACAGTGAGGAAGAAATGGCAAGAACTGAACTTTAATACTAGACAGTAGACTTAAATTATTGATTGAAATAAGATTTCAAAAATCACCCATGTATAGATAGGTTTCTTAGGGATGGCTGAGCAAACAGAGGGGCTTTTGTTTCTCTGCAGGGACCCCCTTACGTGCGGAAGGGAGGGTGTCACAAGTTACACCACCAAATCTTTTGTGACACTTATATGTCACCAATCAGACAAGAACCATGTCCTGCTACATCCTTTCAGTGTTTCTTAGTATTAAGAAAAGCTACCCCTCAAAAGGTGAAAGAACTGTAATGTTATGTAACTTCAGAGGAAAGTACAAGAAGGCCAACCAAAGCTTGACTACATTTGTTCTCTGAATGGAATAAAACTATTAAAATACACTCTGTGAAGATTTATGTTGACCATTTATATTTAAGCACTTCATAAACTGTATAATCATTACTTTGACATATTGCTGCAAAGGAGCAGTATGGCCAGCATAGACCATGTTACGTGCTAAGTGGATTTTAATCACTTCACAGGAAATAAGTGGCTGGGGAATTTAATTCTATTGATTATGTAGCAGACAGACACTCACATTTCATCCACTATCTACAAAACACATACCAGGAAGGAAGCAGTTATTTGCAATTAAAAAAGTGAATTGTTCTTAGTTTGGTTTTGTCTAAAATTGCAGAAAAGCCACGGCACTATATCTGGCATCCTACTGTTGTGCTCAGTCTTCCCAGCATATCTGGAGGCACTGGATATCCTCAGCACAATCTATAATCCCAAAACTCCCCAAGGTCTGAAAGTACTGGTAGAGTAACTTTGACTCAATAACTTGTGAAAAATTATATACTTTATGTTCACATATAGGTAAAAGCAGCACGTAAGAAAAAGGATATTTCAGTGAACAGCACAAAATGTAGGAAATCTGACACACAACTTCATTTCTCTTGTTTTTTTTTAAATGAAGGTATGCTGGCCAGAACCAATTTTAATACTGGAAAGTTTAGGCTCCAGTTACAGCCAAATGCATGTACACGCAACCTGAGCACAGAGACAGTGAAGGAAAATGTGGAAATTCAGGCAGCTGAACTGCATATAATGGTGAGCCTTGCCCACAAACACACATTCCTGGTAGAGCAGCTGTAACTGCAGATCTTATTCTACAATCTCAGATCCAATCCAATTCTGCCATGTGTACAAATTTTCTCCAAATAATAGTAGTTTTAAGTCTCTGGGATAATATCTGGTCATATTAGGAGAGAATAGCTGAGAAATGCTGACATAACGAAGAGAGTATTAACAGAAAGCTTTCACTACTGGGGAGCAAACAAACTTCCACTTGAAAAATATTGTTGTGTTACTAGATGTTTTTATAGGTGGCTTAACTTTTCAATCATGTTTATGAACATAAGCTAGGCTTTCTATTTGCTTGCAGAAACTCTTCCTGGTTTATGGCAGAGATTTTGTATATTATTTTCTTAGATTTTTTTTATTATTTGTCTGGGGGAGATGATGCATGTCTTCAGGGGAAAATGATCAGGTGAAAGCAGGGGATGCTTTACTTATAATCAAATGCATGATGATTCGTGTATCAACAGCTGCACAATAAACCTTCTCCTCTGCAAAATAAAACCTGACAGAGAATACAGCTCAATAGATCTTCCCTTTATCTACAGCCAGTATCTCCAACATCTTCCCCAACCAATATATACACACAGTTTCAGCAGATTTATCTGCATCCTGATTACTTTCACACTTCACCCCACACAAGCAATCAGACAGTAAGGTGCCCAAAGCCAAAGGTCTGGCTCCTCAGTTTTCATCAAAGTTTTTGTTCAAACTACCTCAGGACAACACCACAGGTATAACAAATCTAAGGGATAGTTCACAGCATCAGCATTCAAGCCTCAAGCTAAGCACAATGACTGGTAGAAAATGCATGTTTACATTTAGAAGAATATTTGTTTCCCTGTTTGATGCAGCCCGCATACATTTATACTAGAACTGTAACACTTTTTGCTTTAAAAAATCTAATTTAATAGGGTTTTACAACCAGAATCAAGGAATATGCTTACCATTCAAAAAACACATTTGTGTCAGTGACTTTCTGTTTTATACACAGATCAGTGTTCACAGCAGTAACAAAAGCTAGATAAATAATGAATGGGACAAGACAAATGTTTCCAGCTGTAAGATAATGCAGAACAAAGCCCTGAACTGGGACAAGAAATTAATTTCTTCTAGAAGCAGCAAAACAGAAATAGCCCTGGCCTGACAACATGAAACAGGTTTATTATTTCTCTGTGTTTTGTTCACCATTGCAATCAGTTCCTCTGTGGAGAGACAAAGTGTCATTCCATTTTCAGAGCTACTTAACCTCACGAAATCCTGTCCTTATTCATGGAGAGCAGGATGGGGGTAAGGTGGGGAAGAATCTTCCTAAATTCAGTCCTGTTCTAAAGAAAAGGGGAGAAGACAAAGACAGTCATGCCTGAATAAAACCTGGGACCTGCCTATACTTAAGGTCCTATTCTAGGACTTCTGATAGCTCATTTAATTTAGAACAGCATTTATTTTAAAAGTATCTCATGTTTTGATATGCTCAAGGGACTTCATGTTAAGGCAGTACTGGACTACTATGAAGGCAAATTTTATTTTTCTCAACATTTTGTAAGCATAGTATTACAATGCCTGTAATAACATGCTTTAACTTTTGGTCAGCCCTGAATTGATCAGGCATTTGGACTGAGCATTGTAGGCCTTATCCTACTGGAACTATTCTATTCTATTCTATTCTATTCTATTCTATTCTATTCTATTCTATTCTATTCTATTCTATTCTATTCTATTCTATTCCTCAGTAGATTCTGCAGAGTCCAGGTTTGTCTCCCTCTATATGTAGCTGCTTACCCCATTCAATATCTAGTACTTCTTGGCTTTAGCAAAATGAATTTGGTGTTCCAGATAAGCATGCAACATTATTTTTTTACTACAGCAAAGTGATGTGATGCTTGCTGTCTCTTGGAGAAGAGCTTCCGAGACACCTGTTTGGTAGGACTGAACTTCGCAGGGCTCTACTTTAGCAGGGCATGTCAGGAGACAGCAAACAGCAGAAGCAGAAAATGAATGTACCCTGGAGATCTACTCCAAAGAACATGTGCTACTGCTTTCTTATAGTAATGAAATGTCTCTGCAGCAGTCCCAGAACCAAAGGAGAAAAGGAGAAAGCTGCCCTTTCCTACACAGCTCACTGAGTCTCATCTCTGTGTTAGGCTTTGAACAATAACCCAATGCCAGGCTGTGCACACAAAAATTAAATGCTCAAAGGCACAATACAGCTTCTTGAAAATTCTAGGCCAAATTAATTTCAGGTTTAAATCAGTGGAATTGCTTCAAGAATAAATTAAATCTGATTAACAAAGTTAGAATTATTATCGTTACCGTGACTAGAAGATTTACCTAAGAAATAAATGGGGTTTTATTACACCTTTCTTTATCTTGAGAAGTGCTGGGAACTCGTATTTACGGTGTGCTTGAAAAAGATGCTGCAATACCTGTCTGGCTATTTACTAGCTCATTGCAAGCATCTAAATCTACAGTGAAAATATATTTTTGGCATAAATCCATGAAACAGATGGTCAGCAACTCCAGACAAAAATCTTCTAGTTATAAGTCTGCACTGAGATAGGAAAAATATCCCCTCACTTTTCAGTTTTAGCAGTTTTCTGTCAGAATTCTGATAACAAGTTGTGGCATTCAAATAAAGCAATTTAAATGAGCCTTAAAATGAAAAAAAAAAAAAAATCTGATAAAAAGAAAAAATTGTGTCTGATATATCCTTATTCAGTTAAACTTTCTTAAATCAGAAAAACTTGAATAGCTCTTTCTCTAACATGTGCATTAGCAGTGTCATTTATTAAAATCTGCTAATCTGTAAAACACCCTTTTTTTTTTTTTATGGGGTTCTGTTTTTAAATCTGAGTTAATTGAGGAGAAGCCTCAAAGGAACAAATTAAAGTTGTGGATATATATTAAATCCTCAATTAACAAGTTGTTTATTAAAAAGGTTTTATTATTTAGTTGCAGAGATATCCAGAGAGACTCATTGTACCAGGCACTGCCCAGCCATGCAGGAAGACATGATCTTGATCCTGAAGAGCTGTCAAGTATGTTTAAAAAACCCAAAACAGACCTTACTGAATGTATGTAGCAACTATTTCTTATTTGGATTGTGAGGAAGTGACTGCTGAAACTACTGCTATTGAATTATCATGCTTAGGTATCAAAGAGGGTATTACTACTCAAAGGAAGTGCAGCAGCACCAGCTTCCGCTGACAGAAAGACACCACCAGAGCCTGTTTTTGCAACTCAGAACTGAGGAAGAGGATCCCAGTGTTCAAGGCAAGGCTGGATGGGGTTCTCAGCAACCTGGTCTAGTGGAAGACACCCCTGCCCACAGCCAGGGTGACTGGAACCAGGTGATCTTTAAGGCCCCTTCCAACTCAAACAACTCTATGATTCTGNAAAGAAAAGGGCAGAAGACGAAGACAGTCATGCCTGAATAAAACCTGGGACCTGCCTATACTTAAGGTCCTATTCTAGGACTTCTGATAGCTCATTTAATTTAGAACAGCATTTATTTTAAAAGTATCTCATGTTTTGATATGCTCAAGGGACTTCATGTTAAGGCAGTACTGGACTACTATGAAGGCAAATTTTATTTTTCTCAACATTTTGTAAGCATAGTATTACAATGCCTGTAATAACATGCTTTAACTTTTGGTCAGCCCTGAATTGATCAGGCATTTGGACTGAGCATTGTAGGCCTTATCCTACTGGAACTATTCTATTCTATTCTATTCTATTCTATTCTATTCTATTCTATTCTATTCTATTCCTCAGTAGATTCTGCAGAGTCCAGGTTTGTCTCCCTCTATATGTAGCTGCTTACCCCATTCAATATCTAGTACTTCTTGGCTTTAGCAAAATGAATTTGGTGTTCCAGATAAGCATGCAACATTATTTTTTTACTACAGCAAAGTGATGTGATGCTTGCTGTCTCTTGGAGAAGAGCTTCCGAGACACCTGTTTGGTAGGACTGAACTTCGCAGGGCTCTACTTTAGCAGGGCATGTCAGGAGACAGCAAACAGCAGAAGCAGAAAATGAATGTACCCTGGAGATCTACTCCAAAGAACATGTGCTACTGCTTTCTTATAGTAATGAAATGTCTCTGCAGCAGTCCCAGAACCAAAGGAGAAAAGGAGAAAGCTGCCCTTTCCTACACAGCTCACTGAGTCTCATCTCTGTGTTAGGCTTTGAACAATAACCCAATGCCAGGCTGTGCACACAAAAATTAAATGCTCAAAGGCACAATACAGCTTCTTGAAAATTCTAGGCCAAATTAATTTCAGGTTTAAATCAGTGGAATTGCTTCAAGAATAAATTAAATCTGATTAACAAAGTTAGAATTATTATCGTTACCGTGACTAGAAGATTTACCTAAGAAATAAATGGGGTTTTATTACACCTTTCTTTATCTTGAGAAGTGCTGGGAACTCGTATTTACGGTGTGCTTGAAAAAGATGCTGCAATACCTGTCTGGCTATTTACTAGCTCATTGCAAGCATCTAAATCTACAGTGAAAATATATTTTTGGCATAAATCCATGAAACAGATGGTCAGCAACTCCAGACAAAAATCTTCTAGTTATAAGTCTGCACTGAGATAGGAAAAATATCCCCTCACTTTTCAGTTTTAGCAGTTTTCTGTCAGAATTCTGATAACAAGTTGTGGCATTCAAATAAAGCAATTTAAATGAGCCTTAAAATGAAAAAAAAAAAAAAATCTGATAAAAAGAAAAAATTGTGTCTGATATATCCTTATTCAGTTAAACTTTCTTAAATCAGAAAAACTTGAATAGCTCTTTCTCTAACATGTGCATTAGCAGTGTCATTTATTAAAATCTGCTAATCTGTAAAACACCCTTTTTTTTTTTTTATGTGGTTCTGTTTTTAAATCTAAGGTGAGTTAATTGAGGAGAAGCCTCAAAGGAACAAATTAAAGTTGTGGATATATATTAAATCCTCAATTAACAAGTTGTTTATTAAAAAGGTTTTATTATTTAGTTGCAGAGATATCCAGAGAGACTCATTGTACCAGGCACTGCCCAGCCATGCAGGAAGACATGATCTTGATCCTGAAGAGCTGTCAAGTATGTTTAAAAAACCCAAAACAGACCTTACTGAATGTATGTAGCAACTATTTCTTATTTGGATTGTGAGGAAGTGACTGCTGAAACTACTGCTATAGAATTATCATGCTTAGGTATCAAAGAGGGTATTACTACTCAAAGGAAGTGCAGCAGCACCAGCTTCTGCTGACAGAAAGACACCACCAGAGCCTGTTTTTGCAACTCAGAACTGAGGAAGAGGATCCCAGTGTTCAAGGCAAGGCTGGATGGGGTTCTCAGCAACCTGGTCTAGTGGAAGACACCCCTGCCCACAGCCAGGGTGACTGGAACCAGGTGATCTTTAAGGCCCCTTCCAACTCAAACAACTCTATGATTCTGTGTCACACTTTATCTTTGGCTTTTGTCTTTCTCCTGCAACCTGGATTATTACACTGCTCTTCCTAAGGGTGTCCCTAACTGTCCAGCCCAGCTGGGGTGGTGGTGAAGGCCGAGGGCCAACAGGAATTGTTCTCAGGCTTCTTGAGCCAGGCTGGGGAGGGGTTAGAGATGTCAGCAAACTGGTCAGAGATCATGACTGATCCCAACCCATGCCTCTGAAAGGTAGGGAAGTTCTTCAATGGCTCACTGGTCCTTACTAGCAAACTGTGCAAGATGAGCAGTATTTTTAAAAACTGCAGAGTATGCTGAGCTAAACATGACTTTCCCTTGTACTGGATTTGTATTTTTATTGAATGAAGGGCAAGAGGATTCTTTAGGACACAAAGCCACCTGGCTTTTAACATTCATTCTAGCCAAGCTTGAAGTAGTCAACTTTTACTATTTATGGGAAAATAAAATACTAAGTAAGTAATAAGGAATTCTTGGAATTGTGTGTCTAAGACTGGCTCATTTGCAAGACATTATTTAAAATATTTATACAAATGCCACCAATTTATGCTGCAGAAGTACACCACTGAGCTTTTTTCAAAGTGCACAAAGAAGTTTATACTGAGCATACTCACAGGTATAGAAATAGGTACCAAGACTACAACATTCAAAAGCACAATCAACATTTGGCTAATTGGGCTTATTACTCCCACAGATACACAATTTACTGGTCACAGTAATAAACACCATCTGCTCTTTGCTAACTGGCAGCAACCTAACAACTTTTTTCTAACTTGAAGAGTTTGTAATGTAAAAGGAGTATCTAAAGAAGTAGTAATACAGTGGGACTTCCATGCACATCATCTTACTCTTCCTAAGCTGAATATGATTTCATATTATGTGAAAGATTTCTCTTTGCAAGATGATATGTTTTGCCAAGATAAGCTCTAAGTTCACAAGAAACAGGGTAAGTTAGGGTTGAATACCCAACCATAAAAATAATGCATCTTTCCCTTGTATGTTACTGGACTACTCAAATGTAGCATAAAACATAAATTTCTGATCAGTCAAGGAAATTATAACAACAGTAATTTGGACCCAGTGTGTTAATGGACTAATTTAACATACATGCATATAGTATCTAATTTTGTAGACACCATTGTATTAAATCATAAATGGTTTATATCAATCTAATTAAAACTCTGTTAGTCAACTTGATTTTGCCTTTTGCTATTAATTATACTTACAGCAGCATTTAAGTATCAATTTACATATACTGAGCAGTATGCAAACAATTTCATTGTCAAGTCACGTCCATAATCAATGCAAAATATTACTTTAAAGTGATTGACATATGCAAACTCACACAGCTCTGTGGAAATTAAACAAGCCTGTGAAAGCAATCCAAAATATTTTATGAAACTCTCTTTTTTTCACCTTCCGCTACTGCATTTTCTATACCGCTTTTTTTTTTGTTCTTTGCTACTAAGAACAAATTCAAGAAAATAAATCTTTTCTTCCTTCCATCTCATTACCTTCTACTTCTACTATACTTCAAGAAAACCAAGTATCCTTCAAGATTTTTTAATGTGGTCTTGGCTGATCTGAGATGGGAATGCAAAGAAATATTTGAAGAGGAGCACAGCTTTCCAAAATAACATTGACAAGGAGGAAACAGTTAATACTCAGTTAATTCAAGGACTCAGACTGCTGCTGAATTCTGTTCCCAAAGAGGTCAGGTAAGACATCTGTCTGATTTCAACTATAATTCAGGTGAAATTATACAAAATTAAGAGAACAGATATTGTGCTCTATTTGTCCATTCAGTCAGATGTGACAGGACAGAATACAAACTGGGACAACGCAGGATAAATACCATTAAGTAAACTGCCACTGTTCATGAGCTGATTCTCAAAAGACACTTCCTATAGCAATCTGTTCAAAGAGCAGACTGCACACTAACTGAATAGACTCTTTCTTAGCTTTTTTTCCTCACAGTGATGAGCTTACAGAAAGAAAATAGCCAGAATTAATTCCATTATCTGGCAGAGAGCTTTCCATTGGTTTATACAGGTAACATATGGGGCTCAGAAAGAGCATGTCCATTCTCCAAACTGGAACTGCCCCAACCTGCATTTTAACATGCAGACCTGAGGACCTGCAGAGCCTCCTCCTCCACAGTACGCAGGGCTAACTGCAATAGTAGCAATCAATGCAGCTGATACCTGACTTTACAGATCATTTAACTCTGCTGAATGCAACCCCGAATTTAAAATATATAGAGAGTAATTCCTCTCTAGTTTGATAGCAATGCAACAGATTTGCTAACTGCAAAGAATCAATCACTGTGCTAAATAAGTACACAACAAGCATGACTTTCCCCCCCCATTATCAGTATTTGGTTGTTGGAGTGGGTCCAGAGGAGGCCATGAAGATGATCGGGGGCTGGAGCAACTCTCCTAGGAGGAGGAGCTCAGAGAGCTGGGGTTGTTCAGCCTAGAGAAGAGAGGGTCTTGGGGAGACCTCAGAGCAGCATTCCAGTTCCTCAAGGGCCCCTACCAGAGAGATGGAGAGGGACTATTTACACGGGCATAGAGAGACAGGACAAGGTGGAATGGCTTTAAACTGAAAGAGGGTAGAGTAAGATCAGACATAAGGAAGAAATTCTTCACCGTGAGAGTGGTGAGGCAATGGAACAGGCTGCCCAGAGAAGCTGTGAATGCCCCATCCCTGGCAGGGTTCGAGGCCGGGTTGGATGGGGCCCTGAGCAACCTGATCAAGTGAAATGTGTCCCTGCCTGGCAGGTGGCTTGGAACTTTAAGGTCCCTTACCACCCAAACCATTCTATGATTCCATGACTCTATGATTTATAAATGTTCAAAATTTGCCAAGTTGATAGCTCATAGCACTCACTAATTGCAATTCAGAATATCTATTAATTCTCTTTAAGAAAAAAAAAAAAAAACAGAAATCACAGAGTTTTATAGCATTTGAGTATCAAAAGAATCCAAAAACCTGAGACTCATTTGTAATACTCTGCTGATGGCATTCCCTTGCAAGCAGCACAACTGTGCTTCAAACCTCATTAATGTAACACAGAAAAAAGCACTTTCAGGACAACACCTTGAAAGACCACGACATTCAGTATGTGACAAATGAGATGGCAAGCATGAACTGGAGGCCCTGAGCAGCTTTGACTAATGCAGGCTGCAATACCCAACAGTCTTGCCATTGCCATACAAAAACTTCTGGGTGAACAAAACTGTGGTTTGGATGCTCCTACCTGATAAAATATTAAATGATCTGCTATTTTTTTCAATTGCACATTTTTTCTTATTCTCACACCCCAGGCTAAGATCTGATCCACACTTAAAAGAATATTATAGAAGCAATATTGAATTCTCCTCTAACACAAGATTTAGAAATGCCTCAGGTATATTTAATAACCATCTGGTTTTAGCTTAATATTTATTCCATCATAATTACCTTGCTTTAGCATATCTACAACCTTCAAGAATGATGTACGTGTTTGCAAAATACATATTAAAGGGGGCCACCTTGTCAAGACAATATGTCCCAAGCTCCAGTTGGTCAAGGGAGCTAGGAGTGCTCTCCTGGAAAGGTTAAACTGACACAGCCATACTCAAATAACAGACTTGGTATCTAGGAAGATGATTCAGGCTTTGAAACTCACTTTCACCGTGGCACCTGACCGAGTTGTGTGTCTGGTGTCTACGTGCTGAATTTCAAGCACATCAGTCCCATTTCCACACCCTTCTCTGCCTGGAGCTGCTGTTCATCTCCATTTTAACTGCCTCATTCATTCAGTAACTGTGTGAACTTTGGGATCTCACACACATTTACACTTACAAAAGTCATAAATTCCAGGTCTGGAGCTCAGTGTCTAGGTCCTGCAGTGAACAGAAGAACAACTGCTAGTCCTCTTGGGAACCTGCATCTTTCAGTACACTTTCATATTCCTCCAGGAAAACACTGCATTCAAGTGCTACAAATGAAAAAATGTTTTGATTTGCAACCCTCAGCATTTATACTCCCTTTCTGTCTGCAAATGCAATAGCCACTGAAATGAACTAAAACAATGACAGCAAATATGTGACAAAACCATATGAAACAATACAGAAAATCAACTTCCAACAGACACTTAGGGGAAATGTAAGTGTACGTTTACGCGGAACATTATATTCTGTGTAGATCTCAAAAGTGCTTTGAAGCTCTTTTATCTGATAAAGACCATATATGTCTCAAACATTTAGATTATAGCAAAGTAGAGGAAGCAAACTGATACATTCTTAAAGGTAAAACCTAAGGATTTGTTCCACGTGGAATTTACTGGCAATGTTTTCCCACTGCAAATTTATTTACAAAACAATTCTACTCCCCTTAAAACTGAATACACCTGTAAATAATATTGCACCAAAAGAAGAACAAACCAGTGCACTTCAACCTGCAGCAACAATGAAATCAATGGACAACTACTCACTCATGTAATCTTCTCCACTTAAAACACTATACAATGATGCTGACAACTGAGAAAATGCATCCTCATATCGATAGCACTACCCTCAAAATCACAAAGTGGTATATATACTTACATCACTAGATTAATATGAGAAACTGCTTTATAAGAAGATTATTTATTTTAAAATCAATGCATAACAACAAATTTTATGTAAAGTATTTAAATTCATAGAGATTTGCCTCAAATGACAACTTTCACACTTGCCATGTCTTTTCTTATGGCATGTGGCATTCTGCATTTTTGCAATTACAACAGAAAATGGATATTTCTGAGTGTATTGTAGAAGTGTAATTTCCAGACTACGGTTTGTCAAATGCTTGTAGATGCAGAGTATGGGCATTACATGTTTGGTTATTCTTAGGCCTGTACATCACCCACTTAGAATACTGAAAGCAGCTATCTCATTAATCTTTAGCAAATACAAAATAAATGAACTCCATGCTTGCTAATAAACATGGATGCCCAAATCCTAAAAGGTCTTTCAGCTGATGAATTTCAGTGTCACAGTAGTCAAGCCTGGTGAGCCTAGAACTTCACTCTTCTCCTGCAAATATCACAGAATATTTATAACCACGACACGGCCAGAGACCTGAACTGGTGGCTCAGAGGAGAAGTGCATCCTGCAGACCCCATACGTCTGTGCAGGCTCCAGAGACACACTAGCGGCAGCAATTCGGAGTCCTTACATTAAAAGAAGAAACAGCCAAGGGATGCAGGACAGAACTTCCAGAAACAAAATGTAAGTCATTGGAGAGCTGAAAGCTGCAACCTGCATGGCAGCAGCCTTTGCCACATCCTCATTACAGCACGTGCAGACTCAGGGAGAAGGTAAAGCTCTGAGGCAAAGCTACAATCACGGAAGAACTGAGACACCCCTGGAACTGAGGCCACGTCCAGCACAGGAAGAGTCTGTACAAAAAGAAAAGACCTCCTTGGAAGTACAAGGGATCCAGCTGCAGATACGCCTAAAAATCAGAGAGATGACATATGCAGGGTATGGAATTATATTTAACTCAATTATTAAATTCAAGAAAAAGATCTTTTTAAAAGCCAACATTGTATTTAAATAAGGGAAACAAAAATGACCATAAACTATCAGCCTAAAAAAAACAAAGTCAAATCTACAAAAGCAAGTAAGAGAAAACTTTGAAGAACAACTTGAAGAAAGTATAAAAAAAAAGAAGATAAAATAATATTCAGAGATTTGGAAGCCAGACAGAGAGTTGGTAGGGCTAACAGATGTTCAGGCTATAAAAGGAGGATTCAAGAAAAATGAGGTCAGAACACAAAAATAAAATACTTTTTCTCCATCTGGGTTCATAATGGAGAAAACTGTGACAGGTGGTTGGGAGGAAGGCAGTGCAATAAAAAGTTTCTAAGAATTTCCAATTAAATTACTACAAATCAGAATAAACAACACATTTAGTGAACAATAAAATAAATATATTAGATGGGTAAAGAGCTGAGAGATGGCTGTTTTAAAGGGAAATAATTTCTCAGGCATCCATGAGTGTTCTCTGAAGAACAAACTAACCTGGACAAGAAAGTAAACTGATAACCAGATACCTGATTTCCAAAAGACCAGGCTGACATGGTGTTAGAAGGAAGGGCCTATCATGGAAACAGAAAATGTGTTTAAACACTGTGAAAATTTGTAGTAAATCATCAGTATTCACACTGGAAGGAAGTAATTAGTTGAGTCTTTCAGAGATCCAGTAGGAGATTGACGCCAGAGAAAGCAATGAACAGTGAGAAAACAGACTTTACTGATGATGCTAAGCTATGTCAAGCTTCTGAAGGCTGGACTGGCTATAAAAAACTGCATCTTATGACACTTGGTGATAAAATTACAGTTGAAATTCCATGTAAATAAATGTAAAATACATTAAAACATATTCCACCTTTATAAACAAAAGGCTCTGCTGATTCTAAGTCCTTGGACATTGTATCAGGAAAAATAACAGCTCAGGGGTAAACAGGAGATCCTTGCAAGCAGCAGTCTCAGAGCCAGCACAAGAAAGCTTTCTGCACAGGAATCCTCCTTATTTGAGTTTTAAGGATTGACAAGAAGATTGACCAGAAGAAACTACCCTGAGCTCAGGACAGCCTTGTTGCAAGTCAGGGTAATATTCTGGAGATGTATCTCTGCATACTTTGACTCCATTCCATTTTGGTTTCAGTTACAGTTTCCAGTGCTGGTCACTGCTGGAAGAGCTAAACCACAGCATTAGTCATGCAGGAAATGGATTATAATTTCATTTTCAATATTTTGCAAGAGTTTGAAATAGAGATAGTAAAGCAAGTATTACCATCTTTTTATAGATCACATGCTATGTTCATCCAGTGTACTGTCACCAAAATGTTACTGTGCAGAATTAGAAAAAACAAAAAAAAACACACCAGAATTTTGTTCATACTGTATTATACTGCAAAATTAATTACATTTTTATGTGAAATTTTATTGTGAGATATAATATTATACTCTCAAACTTTAGGCATACATAATTGGATTTTAGTTCAAACATAACCAACTGAAATTTATTAAAAATATATTTTTGAAGTACACTTTGATCCAAATGTTAAGTTCTACAGTTGCAGTGCTCTGGAGTCATACCTAGAGATTCTGTTCAGATGAATGGACAGCAATTTATAACACTGATGGCAATTAAATAAATTATATCCTTCATTTAAATAAATTATCATCTCTGAAAAATTAACTACAACCCATCTATGGCAGCATGTTTTCTTCTGCTATTCAGAAAGAGATGTCAATGTGCATTTTTTACTTCATCCAGACAGGATATGACAAATAGATTAATTCCTTGAGTTTCTTCAGACTGCAACTTATTAAAATAGGCTGAAGGCCTAATCCTACTTCTCTATTTGTCCAGGAATCTTCATATTTTTAGAACTAAGAAATGGATGCAATGTAATTAATAAAGATGTCACAGAATTATTGCTCAACACTCTGGTTCTCATACAACTCATACTTGGTCTGCTTCACATGGAAAAAAGCAAGAAGAGTGAAGAATGAAGTTCTCTCTGTTTTTTCCTATTGATTTACTAAAACCACAGTGATTAATAATCTGATATATACTTTATAAGAATTAATCTAAAAAAGGTTATTATTCATCTCTTGGAACCTTGATTTTAAAAGACAGCACTTTATAGCCTTTCAGTGTAGATTCAGACTTAGTGGCTAAATTGAAAGTCATATAATTGTGAAATAGCCCTTCAAGTAGTAACATTAATTAAAAGTCCTTTTTTACTTTGTCTCTGAAGAGCATCAAATTTATTTACAGTATGACAGAATTCACCAGGACAGACTGAATAGGTGAAAATGTGCTATAAGATGTAAAGATCAAGGTTCATCTGTAAAATCTATCTTTTTTAAAGTACTTATTCCATCTTTATAGGGTTTTGAGACACTTATAGGCCATAGGCATGAGGTAGTTGGCAAACTCCTGAATAATTATTTTTGAGAGGTGGTTATAAAGCAATGAAGAGCTATCTATTAATTAACATCAAAGCAAACCAAAAAAGGTTTATATAAAATTAGAGGACATGGAGAAGATAAGAAATGAGTCAAACAGAAAGTAAGTCACAGATGTTCACAGCACAGGATTCATGGAAAGTCTTCAGAAAACATGGCAAAATATTCTTTTACTATCAAATTACTGTTAATTTGCACAATCTGAGTCTGCTGCATACTTTGGCAAAAAATGTATGTCATTACATAAAATTAATGAAACATTCAGTGTACTCAGTTTCTCCTAATTTTCATATAAATGGTTTCAAAGTGCTCTTGTAAACTGCTAAATGACGACTTTCACAGCTAATCAATATTTTTGTTTTATACTAAAAGAGATTTTTTAAATAGCATTTTCAGTGGAACCGTATGTATACAAATAAGTCCTTGCGTCTTAAATTAAACTCCATCAAAGATTCTTTACTGTAACCTCTCATTTTTTTATAAGTAGAGCACAGTCCCCATTGACCTGAAAACCAGAAGTAATCAATGTGCCAACGTCTCCAAGCAAAATTTATTACAGCATCTCTGAAAACATATCACCTTCTAAGCAGAAACAGTAATTTGTAAGGAAATATAAATATCTTCCCATTCTATACAAAATGGTTCCTTATAACTGAGATTTCCCTGTACTACTGGAAAATACAAGCCAGAAAAAAATTATTGATTAAGAAGATATTGGGCATGTTTTCCTTTTTAAGTGTTTTCTTTCCTAGCTCTTTGTCTTAGCCTGTATCACTAACAGTTCTAACACGTTTAGTTAATTACTACGGATCCTTACTTGTTTAAAGTGACTGTACACATCTAATCAGATCAGTTTCCTTTCACGTGACATGGTATTTTTCAATCCCATTATTGCATTTAAAAAAAAAAAAAGCCCACTACCTAAAGTATTAAGATAGAATACTATTTAGGACAAACTTCAGAAGTAAAGACTCTGCTCTAGCCTTGCCAAACAATTGATTTCTGTTTCAATCCATTTATTCTATTTTGGCACAATCAAAATTACCTCATATAGATATATACAAAGAAGTTATAAATTGCCAAGACTTTGTGAGATATATTATACTGAGGAGCAGTGTTCCAAAGGAAATAGTGTATGAACCATAAACTGCAGAATAAACAACTTTAAGCTGACTAAAATATATATTATACATATGCAACACAGGACTGTTCTCCATGTTTCAAATATTCATGTTGATGCATTACAGCTCATTTAATTCAAGATAATTGCAATGCAATGACCATGCTGTCATTTGGATTACGTGTCTGCACGGATTTGAAGAACCCATTTCCATTTCTCCACTCTGGCACAAGTGGGCAGAGGAATTGCTCTCAGTTCCATGGTCAAGCAGCTCTTGTTTCTGCTTGGACTTTGGAAATTATTAAACCACCCAGCTGAGGGGGTTGCACAGGCTGCATATCTGCATGAACACAATGCCAGCAGACAAACCCAGTGCCATAGCTGGACACTGGTAACACCAGTAACACAACTGTTCAGGCAAGACCTTGGGCCAGTCAATGAGCCCTCTCCAACATTCTCCAAGCATTCTCTTGGGAGTTAAGTGGGCCAGGAGTGATTTCCAAGATGCATTTTTTGTGAAGTCATCTTTTTACAGAGCTAGGAGATGCAGTGCTAAGGACATGGCTAGACCATACCAGCAGGCTGCAGACCCAGCAGGTACTGGCACTGCTGGACTTGCCACATCTGCTTTGGTTACAGCTCAAATCCAAGAACAAAATATTTATCGTCTCTGCTGTCCTAAAGTTTCATCTTGATTTGAATAGTGTAAGACTCCTAAAACCCTGTGACATGCTTGCATTGAAACAGAACTTCCTATAAACAAAGTAATTCAGTGTTTCAGGTATTACACATAAATATTAATCAGTTAAATCTCTTTTCTCTGTAAGGCTGAGACAAGACTATCGATTACTATAATAATGCTAAAAGGGAGAGGGCATGAATTTCTTAGCCTGAAGTACTTTTTGAAAACTCTAAGAGAAGATAACTTTCCAAACAAATGTAATTAAAGTGTTTTGATGGAAGAAGAACAAAATATGACCTTCCCCTTTCTACCCAGCTAAGCCAGTCACCATGTTACTGGGAGCAGCGGATTGAAAAAGCAATTTGGAGTGCATCAGCAAACCTGAGGAGTTTTGCACACTCCATTTTACAAATACTTGGTAATGAAGTACACTATCTTATTAAAAACAAGGATTATGTGAAATGAAAAATATGCAATTCAGTACAAAACACAAACAGAGGCAAAGACCAAGAACTCTATGGGTCAAATGAATGCTAATTCATGTATTTTGGGAAAAAAATGAAGCACTATTTCACAACGTCTGAATGATGTACATTTAACTTACCATAAATATCAGAATCAACCTGCTAAAAATATTTAGATTATTTGGGAAAACTGTGTAGGAATATATTTTGTCTTCCTGTATGTGCTGGGTACAATCACTCTCAAGATACTAATAAAAAAACTCAGAAGCCATGGGATGGAAAATTAAGTTTCTTGTCATGGACTATACCCAGGACAAGAGTTCAGGAAGAAGATAATGTTAAGAGACAGACTGGCCCGTGCCAATATTGAGTCTCTCACTAGAGATTTTGTATTCTCCAAATCATTTAGGCAACGAAAAGAGCTCTACTTTAGACTGGATTTCCAAGGGTACACAGAGAAATTTTGGCTGCATCACTACCTGTGAGAAGTGCTATAAACCCACACCAGGCAATCATGGAAAGACATAAATGGCACAGGAAGTACCACAGAAACAGCAGCTGCAGAGCAAACTGCCAACAGCTGCAGGTGGAAGGCTGAGCCCAGCACCCACAAAGGTGCTGTATCTAGTGCAGTCTGGCACTGATGTCAGCCATCACTGCACACAGTGCAACTCAAATATCCACCTGAGACAGCCATTCTGGGGACACCTCACAGCTCAGGATCATGTGTCGCATCACATCTTCTCTGTATTTAAAAAGGCAAAAAAATCTAGCATAAACAACTGCAAGATGCACCACGGAAGAAAGTGCTAGTTAAAAGACTGAGGCTTTGTTTACAGTGTTATTAAAAATGTATTTAAACCAAATTATAAAGTGGAGTAGTTAAATTGCATTTAGTTTATGTTTGGACACATTTACTCAGAATTGATGTGGTCCTAATTTGAATTAACTTCTGAACCAAATAAATGTAGAACTAATTGGGACAACAAAATTCATTGCACTTAATTGTCCTGAGAATCCCTGAGCAAACATGCTCCCTTAATGCCAAGTGTAGAAATATAAATCTTATGCAGTTTTTTTTTTTTAAACATAGGGTCACTGAACACCTTTTAAACCATTACTGACACCAAAATCAAGGCTGTCTATTGAGCAGAGGTGATTATTCTGCAGTACTGAGTGACAAATTAACTGTTATTTCAAAGACAAAATATCACCTTTCTACCAGAGCTACATGGGGAATTTTTCAGCCAGATGGTATAAATTTTGTGCAACAGAAAATATT
Organism: Promerops cafer; assembly: GCA_013398275.1. Classification (NCBI taxonomy): domain Eukaryota; kingdom Metazoa; phylum Chordata; class Aves; order Passeriformes; family Nectariniidae; genus Promerops; species Promerops cafer. Next base: position 605,400 of record VZSE01015169.1, read on the forward strand.
TGGGAAAAAATTAATTACAGCAATCACGTCTGTATCAACTGTAGGGTTAGCCAGATTACTTAACATTTTTTCATATTCACCATATTAACCTCTCCCAAATTCAGAAGCATCAAATATTTTGTTTATACTTCTTACTTCAGTGGAACAACATAATTATTGAGATGAAGACACTTCAACATAAGGCAAGCATGCTGTGAGGATATCAAGCAACATTAATGGAACTTTTAGGAAGAAAAATTTATTTGCAGTAAATGAGGAGGCAGAGAGGTACAGCTATGATACCTTAAGCTTAAAAAACACACCATCTCTCTTTCAAGCAGCTCATATCCTATAAAAACCTTATTACCTGTACTGCACTCCTTAAAGAGCATGATTTTCATGACCAAGCAAATGATTAAATGATTATAAATGTTTATTTTCTTTTCTAATAGGGGTCTCATAACACTTAGAGAAAACTGGAAGTAGAATCTCCCCCCATGAAAACAGAAATAAAACCTGTCAAAATGCCATAATGAAGGCTACCATGAAAATGTTTTTAAAAAGCAAATTATCTATAAGGTCTGCTTCTTGTTGCTTATTAACCACATTTTACACCACATTGGGAAATTTAGGGTTTTTTTCAATTCTAATTTTTTTTAAAAAAATTATTCAAAGGAATTTTAAAATGGAACTATACAAAATAAGTAATTTCTGCTTTATAAGAAATTCCTTACTTTTTTCTTCTGAGTAAAGCAAAAAAAAAAAGTGAAACTCAATTATTAAATTATGAAGTAGTTTATAATCTATTACTCAGATATTTTAAGAATGTTCAGTATTTGAAAAAATGTTTGAAATATTTATTTTGTTTAGTTTTTTTGGTTTTTATTATTTGACATTATTTGAGATTATGAATTTAAATTACGTACCTGAGGTACTTCCTTAACATCCTTTCTTCTTCTCCAAGAAACAGATGTTTCAACCTGTACTTGTTAGAAGCTATCACAACTCAAATACTACAACAAACGTATTTCAACTACAGATTTGTTTCTTGTTCTCAGAGAATAATAATGTATTGATATGAATGATGAAATATGTTTTAAACGCAATTATAAAATTAATTAGAAAGATTTTTCAATATTTTTAAAAATTAATCTAATTAGTCTGCAAAACAAGAGAAATACTTTTTAGCAATTACCGAGTACGCCATCAGCAATACGAAACTGGGAAGCGCAGTTGACTCTCCTGAGGGACAAGAGGCTTGCAGAGGGATCTAGACAGATTGGAGCACTGAGATATGATTAACAGCATGAGATTTAACAAGTCAAAATGCCAGATTCTGCACTTGGAGTGAAGTAACACCGGTCACAGGTATAAACTGGAGGAGTGGCTGGAGAGAAGCTTTGCAGTGAGAGACCTGTGGGTGCTGGTCAGCAGCAGGTTCAGCATCAGTCAGCAGTGCGAGCCTGGGCAGGCAGGAGGGCAAACCCATCCTGGGGTGCATCAGCATCAGCAGCCAGTCAGGAAAGGTGACCATCCCACTGTACTCAGCACTGGTGCAGTGTCACCAAGTAAGAACTGTCTGCAGTTCTGGGCCTCAATTTAAGAAGGATGTGAAGGTCCTTGAATATGTCCAGAGGAAGGCAACAAAGCTGGTGGCAGGGATGGAAGGTATGTCTTAAAAGGAGCAACTGAGGACTTTGGGCTTGTCAAGCTTGGAGGAAAGGAGGCTGAAGAGTGACCTCATTGCTCTGTACAGATTCCAGATAAGATGAATTAGAGAGGGAGGTGCTGAGCTCTTCTCCCTGGTATCTGGTAACAGGACCCATGGGAATGACTCAAAGCTGTGCTACAGGAGGTTTAGACTAGACATCAGGCAGCATTTCTTTACCAAGACAGGGGTCAGGCAATGGAACAGTGAAGGAGCTTGATGCCCCAAAGCATCAGATCCTTCTGAAAACTGTCCAGAACAGCTGAACATGCTCTTCATTAATACTAATTCATTAAACCTTTCCTTCTTTGTATGAAGGAATACTTTCAATAACTTTTTGAGCATTCTTGACAAGCACATTTAACCAGATACCAGATAATATAGAAGCAAGTAAGTTGTGAAGGAACTATTTTATTGTAATGCCAATGATTATCATAGAATCATAGAATCAGTTAGATTGCAAATGACCTCCACAACCACTGAGTCCAACTTTTTACCAAACACTACCTTGCCAAATTGACCATAACACTTAGTGCCATGTCCAGTCATTTATTGAAGACTTCCAAGGATACTGACTCCACCATTTCTCTGGACAGACAGTTCCAATGCTTAAGAACCCTTTCAGTGAAAAAAATCTTCCTGATGTCCAACCTGCACCTCCCCTGGCACAGGTTGAGGACATTTCCTCTTGTCCTGTCTTTGGTTGCCAGGGGAAGAGGCTGACCTTCACCTGTGCAGGGCCCAGAGCCAGACACAGTACTTGAGGTGCAGCCTCACCAGTGTCAAGTACAGAGGGAAAATTATTTTAATACAGTAATACAAGATAAAGTGCCATCATATAAATGTACATAAAACAGCCATTCAGTTGTTCATGGCCATTAAAATGATTTCACGTTCAAGATCTTTCATAAGAAATCTTGAAATGAAGAGGACTTCTCTAACGGGAGAGATCCTTTTAAAAGAACAGTAGCTGTTTATGTGCTCTTTTTGCCAACATTTCATTTTCTCCTTCAGCCCAATGCTACACTAAAACCTGTGCTATCTCCAAACCCCAGACAGTTGCTACTAATCAGTTCCTGGGGCGATGCCACTAAATGGTCTTGCTGATATCCACAGCAGAATTTGGTTCCTTCTCCACCTGCTCCCCACTGCCTCAGTGGCCTTAGGGAAACTGTCACTGGTGAAATCCATCACTCATTACAAATCCACCGTGGGGTAGGAGAAGATGGATCAGTAGCCTCTGCCTATCTTCCAATTAAGCCCTCAGCAACAAGAGTCCTGGCAGAACGAGAGTCTTGATGCACTGATACTCAATCTCAACTAACAAAGAGGGTATGTGGTCAGCAAAGAGCACAGATATTATTACCACTATTACTTCTAATAATTCTGCAATTTCCATATGTGTTCTAAATAATTTTGAATTGTATTTCCATAGTATTTCCTGGGAAAGGCATGTTCAGGAACATTACACACAAATTCATACACAAAGCTTGAGCTAAAGATTTGTTCAATACTCGGCACTACATGGGGTCTTCCTTGGTGCCACTTACAATCCAAAGGTACTGCCTGCCAAAAGCACCAGTTTTCTGCTTTCTCTGTGAATCTACATTTAAGGCTATGACCTACTTCTAGAACTGCAGTATAATCTAAATCATGTCACAACTGCATTTCTACAGTCACAAGAAGGATGCTGAGAAGGCCAAGGGCAAGGTTTGATGCTTCACCAGCCTGAGCTCTCTAGGGCGAGGCATGCACAGAGGGCTGTTCTGTAGCCTAGAGGACTTCTACCCTGTTTAGGATCTTCTGTATATTCTCCTACTTCTTCTCTGCCATTTGCTACTCAGAAGCAACAGTACCACCAACAAAGAGAGACAGTGACCATCAGAGGTTAGAATGGAAAGTGCAAAACAATCAACAGGTTCCTAGTCCAGTATACTATAACAAACGGACTCAAAGAAAATTAGGATTCTCTGCTGTAACAAAGTGCACACACAACAACACACAGAGATTACAACTGTAGAAATTAACCAAATTTTTAAACATGCTGCTTTAAATATGGGACCTAGTGATATGTAAATATTAGAAAAACTACGTATCAGTGCTGAATTTTTGCACAACAAAAGAGTTACTGGAAATAATTTCATTGAAAACATTAATTTCATTTTTTAATCTGAAGAAGGATTTTCCTTTTTCAGGTATGATGACACTAGACGATAAAGACTTGTCACAGAAGGCACTTAATCTGATGTAAACTGATCAGTTTTATACAATTTGCACAGAACACAAGCCCAAGAAATCTTTCAATATTTGTTGAATTGAGAACTAATAGAAGTTAAATCTTAGTGAAATACTGTCCTGTTTCCAAGTCAAAAACAAGTCAGGAAACATTAGACAATTAACAGTAAGGCCAGTTTGGCTCAAGTGCCTGGCAGTATCCTCTAGCACTTAGTCATATAACAGACTTGTTCTGGCTGAAGAGACAATTCTTACTGTCGGGGCTTAAATGAGTCTTTAAGTTATTCCGGAGTCCACTGGCATAATCTCATGCTCAAACATGCTCATAACCCAAGCTCCTTTATCCAAAGAGAACTGGACAGTTGGTAGTAAAAATTAGGAGAAAAGATGAATCTATTAGAAATCAAAGAATACAAGACTTCTCTTTGGTATGGGTTCAGCAGCTTTTTCCTCATTATATCAAGAACCACCCAGGCAAAATTCATGCATCTGTTTTCAAGCCACATTTGTTTGACACGTTCACAAAGAAATTAACATAAGGTCTGAAGTACTGCATAACCTGATATATAAACTGCTGTATTAAAAAGAAATAATAAAAATAATAAATAATANTAACTGCTGTTAATAAGAATTAAAAATAAATATTAAAAATAAATATTAAAATAATAATAAATGCTGGCATAGTATGCATTAAAAACATGTTTTTCAGATTTTGATTAATGACTGTCAATTATTGTGCCTATTAGGAACTTAGCATTTCTTAATATCTAAAAAAACTCACCATCCCTTCTTCCGACCAACCTATACACTGATCTTAATATGTGGCTAATGGATCTCATGTTCCACAACACAAAGCTTGGTGAAAAAAAAAATCCACAACTTCCAAAACACCCAACAAGAAATCATGGAATCTAACAACTCCACAACGAACACTTTTTCAAAAAGTATACATTAGATATTTACTGCTTGATAGACATACTTTTAATGTGTAACTAATTTAGCACGAAAAAAGCTGTTAGTATATCTTCAGCCAATACAGATGTCAAGATTTTGAGAGTTTCCTATACATGTGCACTGTTATTAATTTAAAGCAATCAACCGAAGGAAAGAATGTAGTCGGGACGGTCTTCATTTAAACTATTTTTTTAACAAAAATTCGAGTTTTCCAAACTGGTTTAGGGATTTTTCCCAAACAGAGTAAAAAATAGCTGTCTCTGCCAATTAGGCAATATGATTGGTGGATAGTCACTCATACATAGTCCTAGAAACAATCACCGCTGTGCAAAACCCCTCACACTAGTAACTGGAACAATCTCTGTACAAAATAAATATTTTAAGAAAACCTTCTCAAATTGATCTGCTGATTGCCATGAAATAATTCTACTCTAATTCATTAATAATTGTATGGAATGTCTCAGTATCTATAAAGAGTACTTGTAACATTCACCTGCCATTTGAGACTCTTCTGTGACCACCCAGGTATGTGTGTGGAGAGTGCCTCACAGGTCAGCTGAAAAAAACAATCCTCTAGATTTTGTTAAATAAAACATACTGATAAGAGAATGACTGCTAAAAGCATATACTGTGGCTAATTAGGAGTGCAGCATATAGTCATTTTTCCGAGCTGGACATAGTTGTGCTTTTCTTACTTTCACTTGTTAATAATTGCAAATTTCACAGAAGTTACCTTTACAAGAAACAATCTTAGAGGCTAGAAAGCAAGTGGTAGTCATCAGAATTACGCACTTGTTTTTCTGAAAATGCCCAAAATGTTTTAAAAATGCTTATAAATTTCTTTTTTTCAAGGGATCTGAAACAAGCAAAAAGGAAAAGAAACTATAGTAATGAAAAGAAAAAAAAAGCCACCCTCAACTCGCCTGTTGAATTGAACTTAAAAAGTGTAATTCTGACCATAGCAAATACCCTTTGCTATGCTGTCATTATGGTGATGTTTAAACAAAGTGCTAATTGCATGGCTCTGCATTAGTAGTATCACTGTACACTCACTGTGTGTGTGAGCATCATTATGGCTAAGAGGAAAACCTATTTCCATCAGCTGGAAAACAAATTACTGATACAGAAGGTCACTACTAAGTATAGCAGGAGTATTTTTATGTTGCTGAACTTCTACAGAGAAAGCAATAGGATCCAGTGGAAAAGTCTCAGCTATATTGTGAATTAGTAATTGACAAGAAACTATGTTAAATACTTCACAACATCTGAGAATTTACTCTGAAAATCATTTTTTGAACATACAACAATACAAAAATATATAATGTGCATCTCAAACTTGCCAGTTCAATGCTATTTATTGTATTCTAAAACTGCCTTAATATTAGGCAGAATCATACATTTCTCTGTGGTAAGGTAGAGACAGAAGAGCAGACACCATGTTGCATTGTTATTCCATCCATGTAACATGAAAATCAGTTTTAATAGAAGGTCTTCCAAAGAAGCCTAATTATGAACATGTAGGTATCACCTCTACTATTTCTTTATGAGCAATCTACTTTCCATATTTTTCTCTCAATCAGCTGCACAGGGCTACCTACAGAGCTAGCAGCATGTAGCAAAAAATTGACAAGATGAAGAATGCATTTGCTAACAGGGAATTTACATACCCATAGCTCATACATCATCACAGCTTACCCAGGCTTTAATGACTCCTCTGAACTGACAAGATGAGAATGCTCACACTCTGTGGGACTAATCAGAAACAGCAAAATGCTTCAGTGACCACAATTCAACTGAAAGTTGCATAAGTGGTTATCTTGCCTTAAAGAAAAATGGTGGGTTTAGCTTAGTTTCTCTCAATTATAACACCCACTGAAACAAACCCTGTTAAGAAGGCATTGAAGGTATGAGGAACTAAAATTTAAAAAAAGTAAAATAATACTTGTGGAAAAGAGTTCTAAAGTTTATACAGAGGGATTAAATATTACACAGAACTAAGTATTATGTAGAAACATCCTGCTGCTGCATTCATCTTCCTGTAATAACAAGAGATCATTATACAAGATGGAAATTTCTGTGATATGACATAATGTGACAGACTAGTTGTCAACAAATCTTTCTAGGCTCAAAATGGAATGAGGACAGTTCATTTCTGCTCTATCAGTTGAACGTATCAAGTGCTGAAAATCATATCTTTATTTCTCCAAAATGAAAGTATATCTCATTTGCTATAATCAAGAAGAGAATAAAAAGTATGTCATGCTATAAGAGGTTCCTAAAAATATATTAAGAAAAAAGATATTACTTTCAAGGTTAGTAACTACTCAGTGGATCAGTCTGCTTGGGAGAAAATTATTTTAGCGTGGCTTAAAAAGCAGGACTCACAAGCTGTGAGACCAAGAGTCCTGAAATTACCCAGAGGATAGGAAATTCCTGATAATGGCTTCTATCCACTAAGTATAACATTTCTTTAGCAACACCGACGTTTTCTCTTTGATCTGCCCTACTTAGAAAGGCAGGAACTTTTAAGTCACCAAATCTTTATGGGGCACTGAAATGGAGAGGCAGTTTTTGGCTGACCTCAGTTTCAGAGGGCATATAGACTAAACCCATTCAGATGCTTCTTGAAGAGACATCAGTGCAAATTGCAGGTGCAGCTCAGAAGAGACATATGGCCTCTCATTATTTCCACAAATATGCTGCTACTGCAACAATAAATCTTTAAAAGACATTGCTAACTCTGTATGAGGTCTTAAACATATTGATGTTTATAAATCTGCAAGATTTGATTGAAAGAAATATACCACTGCTCTAATCTCCAACCCACAAATTACTTTCCATTGAAGCAATATAGTGATTTCTTTTTCCAGAACGATAAAAACTTATGAATAATAAATCACATAAAGATCTTGGACAGAAATATTAACACTTTGTTTTTCCTTCTTTCTTATGCATAAAGAAACAATATCAGATGTTTTCCCTCTTACCTGGCAGAGCAATATTTATCTGCCAAAGAACACTTGTTTAATCATTATGGACTTAAAAAGGGAAAGAAGCTAAGGACAGAAGGGAAAAATCCAGGCTGATTAAAAAAATGGAGAAGTGGGTAGAGTGAACAGCTCAACATCACATTCCCCCCACTCTGCCCACATTCATGTGTTAAGTTACCTTTTGCTAATACGAAATAGATTCAGTTTTTATGCACATTTCCCTAAACAAACTGGTTTAGTGACGTTGCAAAAATATAGCTGCTAAGTGCTAGAGTTTGAGGGCTATCCTGCAGTGACAAAATGGATGTCTGGTACTTTCCTCCTGTGAATGTGTAACTCACTTGGACAACAAATGTTGAGATGCCAGAAAAAAAAAAATGCCTCTGAACCTAGGATGAAGAGATGCTAGTATATCACTCCACAATATGAAAACATGTTTGTAACAACTTAAAACCTGAAGTACATTAGAGAGAATGGTAAACAGAAAACACATAGTCATTGCATGGACTGTACTTTATAAGATAAATTTAAATATATTAGTCAATAAAGAAATAATAAAATAAAACACCTACTGTGATCTGCACCAGCATAATACACAGACTATTCAGCATTTTGATTCTTTTATTAGTTATCTATTTAACAATAAAGCAACAGTCATTCTCACAAAAAAAATTAGAACTTAAAGAGAAAATCAGGGAAGTCAATACCTTCTTGTTTATTTATGAAACAGACAGATTTGACAACTGTACTCTTATATACGTACATGCTGTTTGCATTTGATAATGCCTTTCATAGGTTTTTTAAATAATTTTCTACTAATAATCCTGAAGAAACATATTTAATTACACTAATTATTTTCATGGTTAAGTGCATGTAAGGTTTTTTTTCCCCATTGCATTTATTTAATTTTCTGTTCTTTAAGTGAACAAATGTCAGTTACACATGTACTAATGACACAGATCCTCTTCCAATGACTTTATGAAGTCAGTGATGTTTTAAGCAGCATGTTAGCACTGACATATTTAGTGGAGACACTCAGTTATAGCCTGCAAGCAACAGAAATATTGGAGCAAGTCATCCTCAGGACATCCACATGCTTGGCTGGAAGAATTACTATGTCTTCATGTGCTATCAGACACAGCAGGAATAAGCCAAGAAGAAAGTAGGGACCCTCAGGGACAAAAAAGCCATTTTTGGACACGAAAGAATTCTACTCCAAAGTGAGCTGCACAGGATACAAGCCTAATGGTCATGGCTTTTGTCTGCAGGACCTAAGGCAGCCCTACCCTATGCATAGCTTGGGTAGAAACATTCAAAATAACAGGTGAACAAGGGTTATGTTTACAAAGTGATTTTACTATCTTTTTAAAATTAAATTTTGAGGAAAATTATGTCAAAAAGACATACTAACAAGGAAAACTTCCATATCTAATTTATGCAGTTTACATTGCACAGGAGTGGAAGGCAGGTTTTTTAATTATTCAGTGGTGACAAGCTTCTGTGTGAAGAGAAGGATGTGGGATATCAGGAACTAATAAGAAGGAAAGAACCCATGCATCTCTCAGGGGTCTGAGAATAGGAAACCCACGATAGACAGAATTTTGGAGGTCACTAAAGTGTTGCATTGACAGTACTCCTGAATATGACAAATACAGTTCCTTAACAGAGGATGCATAAAATACTATAGTGAACAACACTGGAGCAGAGTCAGAAGAAAATATGTATGTTGTAAGACTATCAGTATATGCACAAATGAACAGCTACATCCATGGACTACTGAATTCATTACACTGTAATTTACCACATGTGGCTAAATACCCAAAACCATCCAGAGATGCTGCAGTATTAGCCCCTATACATAAGAATCTCTAAAATATCCATTTCTTCTCCCTGTTACAATACATTATTGAGGCCTTAAAATAAACATTTTTTTTTTTCATTTCCATAAGGATAAAAGTGTACGTGAAAAGAATGAAGGTGACCATATGTAGGTCATGCATAGAAATGATACAAATATTTAGTCAGGACAGAATACCACATACAGTAGTATAGAATAGAGTACTACATATAGAATACTACAATACTACAAGAATCCATGTCGTCTGCTGTTAGGAAAACATAAAAGAAGGGCTAGATATCATAAAGAGACAAACTGGTCCATCTGAAATAGACAGATGGGAAGACAAGAGTGTGTGGAGGATAACTACCTAAAGGATGGACAAAACAAACACATAATCAGGTGTCTGCTGTATAATGAATACAGAAAGGAAAAGGGCAACACCTGTTAGGCAGTCTGGTGTCTGTTAAGTTTTACAACTAGCAAAAAGCCAAGAGAAAAACTGTGCCCTTGAAATTACTGGGACTGCATCTGGTGATGACTTGGCACTTCACATGCAAGGCAATGCACAAGACTGTGCATTTCACACTTGTAATTTGCTATGGATAGGTATAGGCAGATATCTTGTAATATTTTTAAATATATCTGAAAAAGCAAGGAATGAACTTCCTTTAAACTGGGAGAAACCTGTGTGTAGATCACTTCACACACTTAAAAACCCATCAGACACTTACCTATAGTGTCCTAACAGCTTGGAAAACCAATCATCCACGGTAGCTACTTTTCAGCAGCAAGAGCATCAGCAAACAGCCTTTAGAACTGCACAAAGAGATGTTAAAGCAAGAGTATAGAAAGACCTGCAAAGGGAGAGGCAGACCTGCAGTAGTTAATTATCAGCTACTTTATTGCTGAGGGGACAATTGCTGCTTTGGTTTGTGTGTCCTGTAACTCAGGACAGGTGATGAAAATGTAATTCATTATGTATTACTCATCATTGTGTATTACTCATCATATATTATTTACAATTTCGGCTCCCACTGAATTCTAGTTTATGGCCTCAAAAATTGCTTTCATAGTTTATGTCTTACTGGGCAAATAACTGGCATTAGCAGTGGCCAGTGGTAGGTGAAGATGTCCTGCTATCCCTATGCAGATGCAGAGCTGTGACTGCCTGCTCATGAGTGCTACAAGGCAGTCACCTGTGCCTCTTCCCCCTGCCAAAATCCATTCAGGTCTGCTGCTTACAGCTGCCTACACATGGAGGCAATGATGGGCTTGAGGGAGAAAAGGGGTGGTTTTCAATTTCCAGTTCTAGATTTCCCTAACCAGTGATATGAAAATACATGGTGAGTTTTCACTGAGTCTGAACACACACTTGTACTATACAGGAGGTCACAAAGTCTCTCTTTCTCCTACACACAAAAAGACACAAAACAGTCAACACTGACCTATGATAGACTTAAGACCTAGAACAAAAGACCAAGAGCCAAAAACCATAGTATGTGCACGAAAAAGAAAACAGCAGCTCTTAGAAAAATACAACCATTAGAAAAATCTTCCAAAATATTTTAAAAGGATTATGGAAATTATGCTGCCAGCCGTGCTATACATCATTTTAGCTCTCCATTTTGTATTAAATCTGTTTTCAGCTGTAATAGCTGAAGTCTGGCATGCTGTTGTACATACTGATAACTCCTGTCTCACAGTGTATATTGATATCAACCTAGAGCTGGCAAGACTAGTTCTATAGCACATAGAGCTTGTATACTGTTGTTTTAAAATAATGAAAAGGAGAAATAGCAAATACCCTTTGTTACTGGCACACCTTGTTATGCATTAAACCATTTTCATGGAATGTGGTTCTCAAGAATTTCCTGTTACACACCTAACAAAGAAAGAGACACTGACATACTACAGGACTTTTAAGACAGAAGAAGAGAAATATGGACTAGCAGTGAAGCATTACTAAAAGAATACCTCAACAAGAGGTGGGAAGATTTAAAAAAGAATCTAAGATCTGTAAGACTTAAGGATGCACTGGTTTGTTTAACACTTAAGAGCTTCCTGTTTCAGTGTTTTCTGTTCCTTCAAGCTTCATCAAAGGAGTCCAATCTGATCCTCTGACTTTGAGTAGACTGTTCAGCCTAGGAGGATGAAAATCCCAATTTTTCAGTATTTGTTGTAATATTATTTCTATACTTAAAAAACGTTCATCCCTTAATATAATGCATTGAATGTCAAAGGAAAATGATGGAAGAGGTGTGAAAAGGGGAGAAAAAAGAAAATTGTCTTACACTAGAAAGACTAGAAGGTAATTTATGCAATCAATTCATCATTATGAGTAAGTATTTGAATATTTCCTTTCCTTGAAGATACCTAATGGCATTGGTAAAACATTCAGGAATCCCCAAGAGCTATGCATAATATGTACAAAATGAGGTTGGACAGAGTGTACAAACTGGAGGTACTAAACCATTATTACAAATCAACTGAAATAATCAAATCACTTCACTTGCATATCAGAATAGATGTCTGGTAGTCATGAATTCTGCTTGCTTCAAGGGGCATATGAGCCAGGTGGTATTTGAAAGTCTGCCTAGAAGTAAAGATTCTTTTTTTCCCACAAAATTATCTGGTATAGATCAAAAGTGAGTATTTCAATAAATATCCATAGTCTTATGCTCCCAGCTAAGTGATAATAGATCCTTCCCTGTGTACTCTGGTTATACATGCTAACATGCTGCATCAACTGCAGGGAATAAATATTGTGATATTGAACTGTTGTTCATTTATGCTATTAACATTATTCAAAAATACTATTTCTATATCCTTGCTGCAGAGTTCTTGCATACTTTCTCTAGATTGCATGAGCACATCTGATGTTGGATATCACCTATGTATGTATAGTTAGCTTAAGGTGTTTTCAGGCCATGGAATTAATCATTATTCACATACACATTCCTATATGGATATTGCTCAATTAGAGATGAAGAAATTACATTCCCTACATGCACACATTATCATTTGTAAAGCAGTAACATAAAAGTTAGAGACCAACATTCAAGCTTCCTCAGAAGTTAACTATATTTTTTACTTTCTTGTTTTGTATAATTACTATGCATTTTCTCAAAACACTAACAAGAGACAACTTACTCTCCAACAAGAATGATAAATACAATGTTTGTGACTCTATCACCTCATGATTAATAGGGTCTTTTTTATTCATGAAGTCAGATGTCAGGCTCAGTTGAAAAATGTGTATCATCTTATATGTATTTATTCCAAAGCCTACTAAAATTGCTTTCCACTGCTACAGATGGATACAATAACAACCACTTTTCACTGTTTTTTGAATTAACACAAGATGTATGTCAAATGATGACCTTAAACTTCCTGAGTTGAAAATTTCATTTAAAACTTGACAAATACACTGGATGCCAGAATAATGTAGTAATAACAATTCACATGAAATCTACTACCTCTTCTAACCACATGCCTCAAAAAAAAATCCTTGAAGTTTCAAAATAACCATTGGCCTTCTGTTGTCTGGAAAGAAACACTGTACAATTCTTGTTTTCCCATAATATTTTAATTTTCTTAATGTTCTTTTAATTTAAGACCAGTACACTATTTTCCTTTACAACTTACTGCAGTTAGTTGATAAAAATTATTGGAAGTACTGTTATTGCTATTCTTCTGTAAATTTCTGAGAACATTCCCCCTGTCATCCAGGAAACATTTAGGATGTGCCTATGATCAGTTCCCTACCACAACAGAGTAACTAATTTTCCCTCTAAGTTATATAACAGTAATAAATGAGTTTTACAGAAACATTACAATTAAAAATTGCCTAAATATTAAAGTGAGCAGTTAATAGGTATATCACAGTATCTTGTGGGTCCTGTATGTGCTGGTTTTCATTGTAAGCCATTGAACTGGTTGATAAACCACCAACTTCAACTCAGCTCATTTATCAAATAATTAACAGACTACAGCGGCTGCAAAATCAAGAAACTTGAAGAAAAAGTGAAGAGAAGTTATACATTAGTGAATCAAAGTCTATCTGTTTTCACCATTCAAGCCCTGAATGAAGTATTTGATATTTCTGACACACTTCTTACATACAGTTATAGCACCAGACTGAAACAGCCTGTGTTTTCTCCTGATTTTCCTAGTTAAAAAAGTATGAAGGAGGCAATTACTCAGAAAATGAGAAACAGTGTACTTACTGAAGAAAAAACACGTATAATTTACTCATTCATGTTAGAGACTCTATTTTTCAACAGATTTCAAGTTACTTTAGTTAGCAGAATAAGGCCTTGATGCTACAATTATCTCTTTCAGGCAGAAACTAACTGTTGAAGAGAATGTGTTCACAATAAGCTTGAACAGTAACTCACAGCAGACTCTACAGTATCCTTTTTTTTTTCACTTTCCTTGCTGTAAGTGAAGTCTTTATTCTAGAAAAAAGAATCTATTTTAATGCATCTGAAGAGTGGTCCCAGTGTCTTCAGTAAAACTAAATAGATCACATAACAATCTAAAATATATATAAATCTTTGCAATGCCATCATCAAATTCCTAATATGCAATTAATCTCAAGCTATTATACTTGAGAACTATTTATTTTTAATGTCACTTCAGACTAGTACCTTTTCCACAGAGATCTCATTTGAATAAAAAAACCACATCTCCAAAACCCAAGAAACTTTGTTGTGGTTAGTGTCCTTGGTGACTTGTTTATTCACATTATGACATAAATGCAGTCTTCATATACAAATAGTACTATATTATAGGTAACACTAGAGTGTTAGTATTTCTTTTCCTTAAACATCATATATTTTAAACACAGAAATGTGATAAATGAGAAAAAAGATCCTGCAAGCTACTTATCCAAATATAAGTAATAGTATGAACCATTACAGATGCAATCACTCACTGTAAAAAACAAAGAGCAGTAATGACTGCAGAACACCTGATGATGGTCAGCTGGCAATAGAATCTCTGATTTAAGGGAAAAACTTCCTCATAGTACTTCAAAACTGCCCAGTCTTGTTCTCCTGTAACAACTAGAGTCTGGTTTTGGGATGTTATATCCAAGATGTAGGTATCATGAATGTACTGTGTACTGGATGTGTCAATCATAGCTGCAAAAACACAGTTCAAGAGCATCATTTAAAGAAAGGGGCGAGGGAGAGAGGTAGCAGAAGACTACATTTTGCATTGCAATATCTATTTAATCACACTGACACAAACCCACTACACAGTTAGTGAAGAAGAAGCAATTAAATCTCAAAGTAACTTCTTAAAGTAATAGGGGTTTTTTTCAGTTTACACATACAAACACCACCTTTACAACAGCATACACTGAAAGTAGTTAACTGCCCACTGGAGAAAAAAAACCCCAAGCTATTCGAAACTGAAGCTTGACCCTTAGCAACACTGATGCCACTACTGCCAAAGTACTCAATAATTCTTCAAGTAACAACTGAAGTTAACAGTGACTGCCAGAAAAGTCCGAGATAAGTGCTGCTGGTGTAACAGCACAGTAACTTGAATTAAAGATAACTCTCCAACTCTCTTTAGTCTGTTCCAAGCCTTGGTTGTAACAGCTGTAATATGGCTCAGATGCCTTTCTTAAATGCATTAAGTAGCTTGTTCTATACCCCCTCAGTACATCCCCATCATCCTTTACCAGGAAATTAACCTGGAAGCAAAACTGATTTTTTATTTTCTTTCACAGGAAAAAGCCATCTATATGCCTTTTGGGGGCAGGGCAGGGGGGACAGGTAAGACAGGGGAGCTGATTGTGATCCAGCTTTCTAAACATAAGGACACAGTTTACAATAAAAGCATAGGAGCATATTTCCATTGGGAAAAAGTTATCTTTTTATAAAAGCCTAATGTTACACACAGTCTAGTGTGATTTTGTTTGTTTTTGTACAGGACAGTACTACACATTAATTAACTAGTTCTCTTATGATCTGTTTGGCAGTTTGTGCAATCTTTGCATACTGTCTCTGTGCAACACAAATCTTTCCGTGGTGATGACGGTAAAATTAGCCATATTTTGTCAGTTGCTATGCCACATAAATTGCTCATCTTAAAAGGTCCTCCTACATGTGTGCATAAGTGTGCATTCTTTATGCAACAAACATTTGGTTTCGAGTGTCTCTTATTCCGCAGTGACTGTCTTTAATTCTATACAGAAATTTGGAAAGAAAAGTGGACATGTGAGGCTCTGCTTTCATGAAATGTGCAAATACCAGGGAATAAAACCCCTGGTTCCAAGGTGTAAGAAGATATGTAGGTAAAGAGAGCTAGCATCTTCAAACAAACACTGTCAGAGAAACAGCTGAGCTGGAAAGGCTTTTCCAATGGCTTTCAATGTTTTTGATCAGGTTCTGTATTTAGGGGGTAGTCCCAAGGGTGCAATAAGTAAATTTTCTTGGGTGTTTCCATATCACTAACTTTACAGTAGAAGTTGTCAGCTTACTAATTAAAAAACCAAAAGACAAAATGGTGCTTTTAGGGAACCTATTTTATATGCAAATGTTTAGGATTAAATTATTTACCCTGGAAAAGCCTTTTTTTCTAATTCTTTAAGGAAGCTTCTGGTCTTAGAAGGATGAGGGAACATTTTAACACCAATCTACAAGCAGCATTAAGTGCTCTCAGTTTAAAAAAATGCTCTTTTACTGAGTGCCTCCCTCTAAAACTGTACACTTTACAGTCTGCTCACATATGGGGAAATGCAGGGAACATCAGTGGGAATCCTTTCTAGGAGAATCCCTTCTCTCCTTTTCCATCCCTCTCTGACTGGAATGAAGGGACTTGTCCCACTGTTGTTCCAGCAGTACCTTTAGCCAAACATGAAAAGCATGAAAGGGCAATGCATTCACAGAATTTTTTATAGTTTCCAAAGTACTTCAATGATTGATCACATTCTTCAGTGACAAATGAAAGTCAAACTGTTTTCTCAGAAGTTATTTTTGAGTCTCCTTCCCCAGAACATAGCTATCAATGTTTCTGGTACCAGTTAATTCATCTCTTATGATACCACTTGCAATAGAAAGTTCAAATGAATAGATGCCTCCTGTAATTAGCATTCATTTCCTTGTCTGACTAAAAAGGTGTTTTGAAATTACAGCATTCCTAATACCTCAAAAATGCAAATAAATCATACATTATTTGAAAATATTCTTGTTTCTTCATTGCAATGAATATCTGCTGTTAAAAGTGGTTTATTTGGCAGTTTTCTCTTGCCAGCTCTTACATGAAAGCAACCAAGTCTACGCTATATAAATAGCTCTTTAC
Organism: Promerops cafer; assembly: GCA_013398275.1. NCBI lineage: Eukaryota > Metazoa > Chordata > Aves > Passeriformes > Nectariniidae > Promerops > Promerops cafer. The sequence continues at coordinate 622,420 of VZSE01015169.1, forward strand.
ACTGGTATCACTTTTATTAATTCTTCTCTCTGTTTTGAATGCCATTTTTTGATAGAGGGAGAAAAAAAAATGGGGCTTTTCCCCCGCTTGTGATTTCTTAGGTTCAAATGCTGGGTTTCTATACAATGTAAAACCCCAGTAACAGGGTATCCTGGACAGAATTAAGAGTATTTAGACACCTGTGAGCACTTCTTGGTACACTTAAATCACTTCTAAATTCACCACTTGGGTAGTGCTAACAACAAAGATATATAAGAGGACTGAAGTTATTCAACACACTCAGATATCTGAGTCTTCAGTTGGCAATCCCTTATTGAACTCAGAGGTACTGCAACTAGATTACTAGAGATTAAAAATTGAAAACCTGCTAAAAAACCCCGCAAGCCAGTTTAAAGACACAATGTTTTAATGGGCTGCAGCCAAGTACGATTTGAATGCCCTCTATCTGTACAGCCTCTCTAGGCATCCCACTCCTTGGCTTCACTGCTCCCATGCTGATAAAGTTTCTCCTTTTATCCAGTCTGAACATCTCTTGTTCCAAGCTACACCTGATCCCTCTTATTCCCCCAAGGTGCACCACTGTGAAGTGTCTCCTCAACACCTTCCCTGCAGACAGTAGGGAGGCAGCTCTTAGGTTCTCTGGAGATAACTCTTCCTTCTGGCTTATTCAGTCCAGCCCACTCAGCCTCTCCACACAGAGCATGTGCTCCAGCCCCTGGTGATCCTGGCAGTCCTCCTCTAAATTCCTTTGTCTGTGTCTTCCTTATATTTGGAAAATTAAAATTAGACACAGAAATGTAGACAATCTTTTTCCACTGGCAGCAGATGAATACATTGGTTGCCCCATCATCATCCCTCTCCCAGCTTACATGTCCTTTACCTTGAATGTGAAGAAAATCTCTGCAGTTTCACTCTAGAGCAGTCTGAGTCAACTTTCAGACTAAGAGGACAAGCATTATAGAGCACCAATGCACCTAGCTCTGCTCCTGCAGACTCAACTGACTCCATGCACTTGTTCTGTGAGCTTGAGCCTGAGCCTAACGAAACACATCCTTGCGGAGACATGGTGTGTTCTGGTAATCTGCTCCTAGGGGAAAAAAAAAAAAGAATTTTCTCTCTTCATTGAGGGAACGATCATGAGAGGATTTGTAGAGATTCCCTCCTCCCTGTATGCCAACCTTCTGGTATATCCACAAGAGAACACTTTTTCTGTACCCATCATTCTATTCTTTTCTCCTGAAAAGGAATACTTAAAAAAAAAAAAAATAAGACAGAAAATATCTGAAAACTTGAAAGCTTTGTTTTTGTTTTCCACTTTTCCCCCCATCATCTCTTCCCTCTAACAATATTCCAAACGTGATACTGAATGCTCTGAAAGTCATCTTGCCTTTTCATGGTGGTATCATTTCTGCAATATCAAATAATGTGACAAATGCAATTATACCTGAAAGAAATAAACCATCTCTTCTTGCAGAGGCTGCAAGAATAATAAAACACGATTTGAACTAGCACTAAGCTAATTACAGTGACCCATTCCTGCTCTACAGTTCTGTTAAGTGTCAGTGCTTACATTACACTAAGTGGAACTCCTCATTCCAGGGTTTGTAATTCTGCACTACTTTAGTTAGCGACTCTTACAGGAGTGCACAACACAGTTGTTAATGGCTTCATTAGTGACACTTTCCTAAAAACGGCTTAAATTTTAAATTACTTTTAAATTTTGTAACTCCCTTGTCTGCTACATGGTGTAAATCACAAGCAACTTAAAACTAAAGCAAGAAAATTCAGGAAGAGAAACTCATCCGAAAAGTGATGTATATGCTTGGACTTAAAGGTGCTTATTTTTGCAAAGTTTAGAGACAATAGTTGCTGTATTTAATAGCCATCTTCACTATCTTCCCACCCAGACAGGATATTAATTTCTAGTCATTTCTAGTATCCATTAAACTACTTGGATACCTTGGAAATCTGCAGATAACCTGCCCACTTAAGTATGTTTATTATTTTAGGCAACATGACAATTTAATGGACATACATCACTGAGAATGCAAACTCCTATGTCTGAAAATTACCACAACAAAAAAGCACTGTCTTGCATCATGCTGGGACATGACATAAAACATGGTCTTAATTATATCCAATTTCTTATTTTATATATAAAGTTACACATTTACAGTTTCTGGTAGCTATGTGAGTAACTGAGATAAAGTTTTAGAGCTTACACAGAAAAAAATCTATTTCTTCCAAATTCCACTTTCATTCAATCATAAAAATAAATATTTAAAGCAAGGTGATAAGGAGCAGCCTAAGACTATACAATCTGAAACAATATTCCCAGTATATAAGAAAAAAAAAAAAGACAACAAGAAGTCATTGCTAGTAAAAGCAGTAATAAATTGTTTTCTTTCAGAAAAAAAGGGATTTTTCTGGCTTTCTGCTACCCATCAGTTTTTTTCCTCAACAAATGACAGAGAAATAACTTATTCAAAACTAACACTAGATTTCTTTAACTTCTGAGAAACATGTCTATTCTTATTATCATTACTGAACAATTTTCTATAGCCTGTATAATTTTTCTTTTAATATTGCATTAAGCATTGCTTCAGTGAATTTTCCTTGGGTAAAAATAGCCAGGTGAAGAAGATCAAATTGTCTCTTGCTGAGTTGACATAGACAATAAACAGTTTCTCTCATCAATGGATGGTCTATCAGCTTGGAAACCAGTGATTAGTGAGTAAATGGTGTGCAATTATGCTCCGTACACCATGGTGTACATTTCTGGTAGTAGAGTAAGATATAAATGACAGTATTTACCTTAGTGCTACCCACTCCTTGCCTCAGTAGCAGGATTATGATCTCAGAAGGTAGATGGAAACATATTTTTGCTATAGTTGTCACCTGTTCTAAATTCATCCTGTTGGAACAAAATTGTGACTTCCTATCTAGGAAAAGTGACAGAAGAATTGTCTCCTCCCTGTCTTCTTTTAAGAACATGTGAGTGACAGAACTATGAATTGCCACATTTCTTGAAATGAAAGAGGGATGGCATGATTTCCTCCCAGTGTGTAGTATTTTTCTTCTGACTCACAATCCCAAACCACAGATATGTAACAGTTAAGAAAAACCCCACAGATAACCTGTGGTAACCACAGATAAATTGGTGGTTATACTGTTAATAGAAAATCTAAATCTATCAAGTGAACGTGCTTGCAATTGATTCTTTGTGCTCCTGAAAATTTTTATATACTGATGCTACTGCCAAGCTATGTAGGCTAAAAATGGAAGGCATATTTTTAGTAAGTTTTAATAAAACACACACACACATATATATGTATGTATTCTAATAAAAACATGAAAGATACATATATGAAACAGATTTCTTCACTATTAGAGCATATCCTTTGCATTTGCATTATGTGAAAATGTCACCTGTTTATTTTGTTTGCTCAATGTGAGTAAAAACCAAAACAGGAAAGAAGGTTGGCTGAGGTCAAACACACTCTAGGCTAAATAGCTGCAGCTCAGCAAGTAAGGGCATTTTCAGCATAAATTTCTTTCATTACCATACTCCTCTATATATCCTCTATATATGTTTTAAGGTTTTCTGATGATACATGGGAAGCTTGAGAAACAGGGAGAAAGACACCAAAATCTATGACATTGCAAAGGAGTTATAAAATCATTCAAAGGACAGTCCTGAAGAGAAGGAAAACCTTGTCACTGAACTAACTGGTCCAGAAAACTCACATTCACCCTGCTTGGGGCACACGGGCTCTGGAGAAGGCTACTTTTATGTCCTTGTTGCTGTAATTGGCCTTCTCCTGTGTGAGGAGACATCCATGACTCATGGGGCCATGTAATTTCCAAGCCTTTCATAGGGAATCAAGGCAAGGTAATCACCTACCTTGCGTAGTCTTTTTCCCTAGTAACCATTGACCTCAAAGCTTGACCTCAACTCAGTTTGAAAGAGGAGGCTATTTCAAAGACAAGTAAGATCTTTGAATTTGAAGAACACACAGAGCTGGCTAGAGGAACATGTTCAAACTGAGGCAAAGGCTGGGCCTTATGCTTATGCCATAAGAGATCTGAAAATCCACGGAAGACAAAATGTTTGTCATTATACCCATCAGCAAAACATCAAATCAGAGCTCACAGCTAAGCAAAAGACAGAGACGTGCTCAAAAAGCTTCCTTAGCTCTGAAGCTCAAGGAACTGCTTGTGTACTTAGGTACCACCAAAACCAGATTTCTTCTATGATGAGCTGTGTTACCTCCTGTCTAGTCATTAGGCCTACTGCAAAAGGATCAAGGCAGAGTATTATCTCCTGTGTTAATACTTTATAAGTGATTTTAAAAAATTAGATGAGAGTTACTATAAATTACATTAGTGACTACTTTGAAGTGACCTTGTAATAAACACTACTTGAACAGAGGAAAAAGCACGAAGAGCCACAAAACAAATTTCATCTTCAGCTTCAAGAGGTAAGAACATACTTCAGGAGTGTCTGTGTAGAGACAAAACAATATATTTGCTTTCAAGAACTGATTAGCCCACATAGATTCTGCAGTTACAGAACATTTGATCAGTTTAAACTAGAATAATGGAGGCATATGAATAAATGACCAATAGCTACCCGTTGCAGTAATTTTGAAGCATCTGATGTGCATTTTTTCCTTTAAATATTGGATCTTTTTTCAATGTTTGAAAGGAAGTAAATATTTAACAGTAACTTTAACAAGCTTCCAAAACATTCTTTAAACCATACTTTGCTTAAAGTTATCAGTTTACTGTTCTTTCATTCTCTGCTGGCACATAAGAAGACTGTAACATAAAAAAAATAGCATGACATTTATACTGCACTATATTTCCTTATTAAAAACATTACTATTATTATCATTAAAAATATGTATATGAAATAGTACCACAACTAAAATAACTAAAATCTCACATCCTATATGATAGCAACATTTCAAATGGAAAAGCTGTATTTGATATGGCTGGCTGGAGTTAATTTTCTTCATTACAGATAGTAAGGCACTGTGTTTGGGATTTGTGCTAGAAGTGTCGACAGCCCAACAATGTCTAACTATTGCTTGCACACATTATGAGCTTCTTAAAAATGAATGTTTAAGGAGGTAGAAAAGCCCAGACATGTAACAGAAGCAACTTGCCATGAAGTCTTTTCTTCTACTGCCCTGCACCTTTAAGATGTTGATGTTATAAATGCTAACTAATATAACAGGCAACAGATACTCTTAAAAGCTAGAAGGAAAAAAGGCAGTAACAATTCATCCAAACCTGATCGCAAACAGGTGAGCTTTTTGATCAGTACACATCGCTGGCCTAGTTCTGCTCATGCTGAAGTTAAGGGTACTGTGAAAAATCTCACTCTAACCAATAGTTTGCTTTACACTTCTCATGAAGCACAAGTCCAATTTGAAAGCTTTAGTAGATATGATTCACTGTGTATTTAGACACAAAGTTTAATTTTTACTGTTCACTACCTTTTTTAGTCCTTAAGAAGCAACACAGGTAAGTGGAAGTGAGGTAGACTCTATTTCTTATCATAAATCACCAACAGACTTACTTGCTGAACTCCCCTCAGATTTCAAATGAAGATTCTTTTGAAAATACTGAACTTGTACTGATGATACTGAAGACAAAATTTAGCCCTCAAATCATCCATTAATACCAAGAGCAGAGAAAGAAACAATGCTGCTGTAATGGCAAAGAAAAGCCCAGATACCTCTGGGTGTAGGTTGAGCACATGTCCATAATCAATCATACACAACCAGTGTACCATTAACATGAAATCCTGCTCCTGATTAGAGTCACTGGTTTAAGCAGGGTGAATTCCTGCCCACTCTCACACTTACTAAAGCAGTGCCATAAATTACGTTTTTCTTGCCCCCTCAAATAGGAATAATAAAGAAGAACAGAGAGGAATATAAGAGTTTTGGTGGCTTAGAAAACATGAGTCATGACTGACATTCCCAATGTGGACTTGGACTTGTCTGTATTTCACACAGTTGCTACCAGCTACCAACTCCTGCTCGTATTTTTATTTTTCCCATTTTCTACTTACATTGTGTTTTCTAGACTGTCAGCTCCTTGGAGAAACACCAGTGTACTTATTAAGTGTATTGAGTACAAAGGGTGTTTCCATCTTAGTTTTGGCCTTTGAGTGCTCTGCAATATGAAATGGTAAATTCTAACGACTCTAAAAGTCTGCCCTGAAATATGGAAGGCAATATTGCATTCAACTATAACAGCACTGAGTAAATCCCAGTAAATCACTAAGGAGCAATTTTGTGTCCCTGCTTGTAATTTTAAGAATGAGTTTAAGGAAGAAAACACTAAAGGATGAAGGCTGAACTGTTTTTTCATGTATAAATAAAGGGAAGATACCCCGTGAGAGATCTTTCACCATCATGCAAACAAAGGTGGGGAAAGAAGCCCTAATGTTGGGAATATTTTTTTGTACTACTTGTTTTTAACTATGTTAATGCTGTTTTAATTACATTGCTAAAGATTTATACAGCCATTGATAGTTAAATGAAACAGAAAGGCAAATCTCTAAATTCTATCTGGAATACACTTTATTCTCTGCAGTCAGGAACAATCTTATGAAACGGTTTTTAAAGAGGTTCGTACAGAGCAGCACTTCTCAGCATGATAAAGAAGGTAGTTAATGCTGTGCAAGCTGATTTCAACAGCAGTGTTATGAAACCAAAAAGCATTAACGAAAATGGGGACAGAAATTATATTTATATAATAAAAGGCACTTCCTGTAACCATTCAAGAGTTCTGCAAGATTGGCATCGGCCCTAGAAGCGTTAGACTCAGGGTTTATTTCCTGAACTTACCTGGAAATGTAAGTAGAGAGATGGATGAAAGATCAAGTCCTAAGTAAGTCAGGGAAAAAAAAATTGTGGTATTTTTTCATGTATTTTACTGAAAGCACAGCTAAAGTGTTTGTCTGGATATTCCAAATGCCTGTTGTCATTAAATGGAACAGAAGATCCGTATCTCTTTTGGGTCTTGAATACAATCAAATACTGAAAAACTGCACTGAATACCACCCCTTGCAAGAAAATTTTGGAGAAGTAGAATGAGATTTTGAGGTTTGAGAGGTTTTGCCTTTTCTCTCAGCTTAAGTACAGGAAGATAAATACTTTTCCAACTTTTCTCTCTTCAAGTGTTCACATATTTCATTTCACTTTTCAGAATTAGTTGGACAGTTCATACAAAAGTGATTTAAAAAAAATATCTTGGCTATAGCTATTTATTTGAAGCAAAGAAGTCAACAATACTGAAAAACTATAATTCGAATTTTGAAATATTTCTGCTGGTCTATTTGAAATATAATTAATGATCAAAATTGAAACTATACATTAATAGGAAATTAGGTAAGAAGCAGAACTGAGATATTAAAAAACTCAAAAGATCCTTCTAATATCTGAGGCCCTATTGGCCTGGTCTTTTCATCACTGAATAATATTTATTCAGTATCTTTTCATTAGATTTTTATGAACCTTAAGTACTAAAACACTTTATATAAATTTTCTGGAATAATTTTCTGTATATCAGTGACTCCAGAAATTGAAATTTAATGAAAAAATCAAATACTAATAAATTCCAGATTAAACACAGTACCTAAAGAAGTTTTTGCCCCCATTATTCCTGGTGTTGCGTAGATCAGAAATTCTGAGTGACAAGTACACTCGAATATGAAAATTGAATTGGCCTCAACTAAGAAGGAATTTTGAAACTTCTCCACACGTTTATAAAACAAAAAGCATTATTTTGTTAGAAAAATGCATGTTCAGTTATTTCATTAAGACCAGATAGGAACAGAAATCTTTCAAGATATATGAGAAAGCATTCTTTATTTATACAACTATTTGCAGAATCAATTTCAGTACAACACACTTCAAGTAAATTAATAATTTTCTGCCTTCGAATGTTCAGACTTCTCTGTAAAGAACTCAGTTGAAATACAGAACCAGTGTAATCTTTAGATTTAGTTTGGCATCAGCCTAAATTCTAGTATCTTGCCAAGTACAAAGGCTTTTCTTACATGCGAGAAAAAAAATACTGGCAGGGCAAGTAAAAATCTCCATTCTATAGTTAGATACTTAGCTCTTTTTCCTCTTATAAAAGTGTTGGAGTTATTTTAGTCTCCTGAAACATCTACAGGATTAGTGGCAGATCAAATGCTCCTCCTGCCTTACGCAACAACAAGGAATTAATTTCATTAAAACAATAAAATCACAGAGAGAAGTCATGGCTGCTCATTCAGCTCACTAACAGCCCAGGTCCCACTTCCCTTAGAAATCTTCTGTTTTCTTATCACTCCATTTAATGGACATATTAGTATATCTTATTCTTCATATCTTACTTAAAAGTGAACTGAACACACAAATCACCTGCAGATGATTAATATGACAACAGTTGCTTTGAAAGCACAACAGCAACCATCAGGTTTGAGAGAAACAAATCATGAAAGAATGAGAATGCTAAATAAAAATCCTATTACTTGTCTGAGTTAGATGTTAAAGACAGGATATAAACAGAAAAGTTCACTCTCCACAATGAATTCTTTAGCACTGCTGAGTTTGTCTAAGTTATTTGCTTAAAGTCATGAGTTTATGAAGCATAAAACAATACAAACTAATAATATTTGGCACTGAATCTTTAAAACAGTAACAGATGCTGTACTGATTTTGGCTGGGGTAGAGATCACTTTCTTTGAAGTCTGTGTTTTGGATTTGTGCTGAAAACAATGTTGATACAATACAGATGTTTTTGATATTGCTGAGCAGCATTTACAGTGTCAAGGCTTTTCTGCTCCTCCTCCCACCTGACCTGCAAGGAGGCTGGGGACTCTCAAGGAGTTGGGAGGAGACACAGCTGACCCCAAACACCAACGGGACATCCCAAACCATACAATGTCATGCCCAGCATACAAGGGTGGGAGGAGGAGACATTTAGAGTGGTAGCATTTGTCTTCCCAAGTCACCTTTAAACATGATGGGGCCCTGCTCTCTGGAGATGGCTGAACCCCTGCCTATCCATGGGAAGCAGTGAAGACATTCCTGATTTTGTTTCACTTCCATGCACAACTTTTGCTTTAGTTACTGAAGTCTCTTGTCTCAGCCCACTGTCACTATTTCATCTTTCCCCCATCCCACTGGTGTAGGAGTGAGTGAGTATCTGCATGGGGCTTGGTTGCTGGTTGAGGTCAAACCAAGACACATGCACTGCAATATTTAAGACTTTTATACACATACTGTTTATTTTTGACTTGTCAGCTATTTCGTATATCTACACTCACAGAAAGCAAAAGCAAAAGAAATTTAAAAACTGAGCCATTCCTTAATGGCTGAAACCCAGCTAAGCTGAAACCAGGGATAATGGGGGCAGAATTTCACCGAAGTCAGCAACATTTTAATTTAAAATGTGTACTGGACAAGTTTGCAAACAAAAACTTCCTATTTTATGTGCTACATGAAGCTAAGGCTTTAAACAAGCTCTCAAATTCTTAAACTGTGCAAAGGAACAAATTTGCAAAGCCCAGTTTAGATGCTCCTTATGCAAGTTATCACAGAAAAAGGTAGGAACTATAGAAAACAACAGAAGCCAAACTACAAGTAAATAAATGGCAAAAATCTGTATTGCATGCAAATGACAAAGTTTCCTACCAAGCGTCTAAACCATCACTTTTGTTTTTCAGCAACAAGATAATTTCAGATTTTCATTTCCTTTTTTTTTTTAATAACCCACTCTTTTCCCATATCTGATGTATTTGAAACACATTCAAACTGAATGTGCTGAAGTGTTTTTAAACAAACCCTGAGGTATTTTGATGCAAGTCTTAGTTTGAATTCACATATCATGAAAGTAAGAAAAAAAAAAAATAGGCATTATGGGACAGAAAGAAGGATCAACAAAGACACTGCATCACTGTTTCAAGAGAAATTTTGACTGCATTAAAAATATCTGCTGCATAGTGGAGTGTGTGTAAATGAGATGCTGTTTTTACCTGGGCTGCTGGTATTTAAGATAATTAATGTCAGAAAAGATCATTGCTGACGTATCAACTAACATCCCATCTCTATTTTAATCCCTGTTCCAGAGCAGAGGAAAGAGGCATGTGTCTTTACCAGCTGGTAACATAAGACAGCTGTCACTAACCACAGCCTTTCACATTATTTTCCTATTGTCTGTACCATACTGTGGACACTTGAGTAGAAACAATTTTATAAGACTTATTCTGCAATTTCAAGAGCTACTTAGCCACTAGAAGCCTTTTGTGTTAACTTTTGCTCAAACCTTAAAATGCTGCTGCTGACTCTACAGCTGTCACTGAAGCTTAGCCTACAGACCATAATAAATTTTTAGGCCAAGGGTTCCCTTGGAGCAATTTGTATTTTTACATGAAATTAAAGTAAGTGTAAATGTCTTCTAAGAGTTGTCCTCATTCCTAAACAGAGAGCCTGCAAACTGTTTTTTAAGATGGTTTTTAACTGGGCAGATTTTTTTTTCCACACTTTTATACACTTGGACGCTTTCTGCAGATTCACCAAACCCCGATTACCCAGCACTGCCCAAAAAAGCTTATCAGCAAACAATGAATGAATGATTTAAAAAAATGTTCTTTCAAATATAAATGACTCTTAAGTGAAATCATATGGTAATTAACTGCTTATAAATACAAGTCTGATCAACTGCTCTTATTAACATATTCTACCAAACATATAAAACCAATCCTCTTCTCATTACTTTCTACTTTTTTTTCCATTATTTATAAAGCAAGCAACCACTGTGTACTGATTTGACTAATGTATACAATTATCAAGAAAAGACAAGACACTAGATCACAGCGATCAGCAGTTTGATACAAAGTACAAACCTTGAAAGATGGTTCCTAAAGACAGCATCAGGAAACCTGCAGTTCTGGGAATAGTTCCATGCCAAGCTAGCCAATATTGCTAGCAAATCAACAACAAAACCTTTCAAGAGATTATTCTGCATTACTGAATAAGTATTTCATTTCCATCACACTGATTTATTTTGTTCCACCACTCAAAAGCTGTAAAAAATGCCTTATATCTTTTACTATTCATTAATATGACATGTTCATTAAAGTAAATGAAGCTAATTTAATCATATTCAGGTGCTATATTGGATAGATAATAGCATTTTGTCTTTTAAATAGTTTGTCTTTTATTCTACTATCTTCATCAAACAGTATTCTGAATCATTATCACACTGCTATTATGAAGTTAGAGCACTATTACATCTTGACTAAGAACTTCAGGTCACCTACAGCACTTACACAAAATACCACAAATCAAGGCAAAGCACCTCAGGCTATGCAGCAAGAAGGTAATTCCTTATAGCACTGTATGTGTTTCTAAGGTCTTTACCATTTGGATTATTACATTATCTCATTTTTATATTCACTAGTCAGGAGGTAAGTGTCAGCTGGAATCATTGAATCTCAATTTTTTTTAAAACCTTTCATTTTGTTTGATGAGCTTTTTACCAATTGGAATTTATTGTTCTGATGAAAGTAGAAAGCAAAAAGCTCAGAGTGTAATCAAGGCTAATGGTGAACCAAGTACCATGTGATGATAAATCAGCAAGGAAAAAATACTCTGGAGATAAACGGAGATGTTTATCATTTCAGTATGAATTTTGGAATAACTGTTTATGTAAAACAGAAAACTGTACAAGAAAACCAAACAAACACCCAAGTTCCAAAAAAATCAATATTCTCTTATAAAAAAATAAAACCAAAAACTTCCAACAAGCAGCTAAATTTTGCAAGAAATAAAATCCTTTTTCTGCATTAAAGTATGCAACAATCAGAACTAATAAGAAAGTCTGAGATGCTAAAACATTTGATTTTTATAAACAGGAATTAACATTGTCAGTCATAGCCTGCAGTAATCCTAACACTTGATCTTTTAAAATTTATTACACCAGAGAGAAAATCCCCCAACTCTTCTATGAGGAAGCTTTTCAGAGTTACTGGAACATTTTTTTCTTTGGCAACTGGTATTTTATTTTATAAAAGGATCATATATGCGAAAAAAAAAACAACTGAGAAAAAACCTCAGCAGTTTGCTTAAGGACAAAACCTACCTGAATTTGAAAAAAATCTCATTCACTTTAATTGCTTTTCTGAAAGGCCCCGAGACAGAAGCTAAACCATGTAATAGCTAACAGATACATTTAAATAGGAGCTTAATTTTTTTTTTTACTATCACAAAGCCTGCATATTATGAGTCAATAAAAATGGTTATGTGTATAACTTTTTCATCATTATATTAATAAATATTAAACAAGTGTTAGACTAGATTTACAGTACCTTTGGATATTGTTTGACAGGGATCAGAACTCTCTCTGACAGCTTTATGTTTTTGTTGCTGATAACATCAAGGTATTTCTTTTCTTCATCTTCCTTCTTGCCTTCCGAACCCTGAAATTTCTCCATTTCTGAAAAATATCAGGAAACAGAACAATCAGTGACATGACATTTGCCATCCTTAGGAAGTTTGAACTTACACATTCCCATCCAGGCTGTGCACTGAATGCCTGTGCTGTTTGCACTCACGTGACAGGGACTGCTGTCTCTAAGAGAACCTGGACTCTCAGCAGTGCTGAGAGGCAGAGGTGACAGTCCACAGGTCACACCCCACAACCAATTCCTCCCCAGCTGAAAGGGAAGCCAAATGATCTCAGCACGAGCAGGAATAGATGAGGCTTACAATTCCAGCTGTCAGTCTTTTAAAGAGAATAACATAATCACAGCTCAATGCTTTTTGTAAACGTGAGCTGCCAGAACTAAGCTAGATTCCAGCTGCAATGGCTAACTTTCAGTACAAATACTAGAAAACTGAAGAAATTTCTTGTTGTTACTGAGTTTCCATTCAAATATTTCTGAATTCATTAAGGGTTATACAAAATAAGATAAGCAATAAAATTAACTCTTGCTCAAAAAAATTCTTCAATTAAAAAAATGCAGTAAAAAATCATTTTATAAATATATATATAATTGCTAATTTGTAGAACACTCCAGAATTTACAAAAAAAAAAAAGAAACAAAAAGTTTATTCAGGTAGAATAGTTTTGAAGTCTTTATTCCCTAAAGCTCTATAACCAATGGATAACAAAAAATAATTGAATTCATCATCCTGCAAAGAACATCCTATATAGTGCCTGAGAGCACCCTGACAGCACAGGTACTATTGAAAAAGCTGCTTTTGCAGCAGTGACATTGTTGACAGCACAGAAAATGGCAGTGCTTATAATGAGCTAATTATAACTGAATTATAGCTGAAAAGGGGCTGTGGGTCCCAGAAACATGCTGCTTCAAGGATCAGAAAGCAAGAGTGGAAAGGAGGAACACAGCCACAGCACGCTCTAACGTTCATATACAAGTTTCTTTGACTTCCATCAAGCATAATGAAAAAATGTGTTGAAAAGAACAGCCCATATCATGATTTGTTAATAAATGTTTATGCTGCTTTTATGAAATCAAATAATTTATTTAAAGCGTGCACCAGCAGACAGTTCTCTAATGTTACAGTCATAGGTTCTTTTAAAACCTCTCAGAGAACACACCTGAAATACCTCAGATGGGATATACACAAAATAATTTAGGATTAAAAAGTTATTTACAATCACTAAAAGCATGAGAAGAACATTTCATTATTGTAAAATACTTGAATACATGTAAAAAAATGTGGTATGTTGCATTCAGTGTAAGATTAATCTGGAAAGCAGCAAGCATCCATTAAGTAAGTCACTCATTTTGGTCAAGTTTAATAGATAAAGAGTTATTTGAAAATAGATCCACTGCAACTATACAAAGAGTTGTGCTATGGGTGTACAGAGGGGAGAGACAAAGGCACATAAAGAGGGAAAAGTGTTACAAGCACAGTAAGTACTAAACAAAATTAAGGAATTTCCCTAACGTATTGTGAACACAGTACTAAATTAGATAATTTTAAAAGGCAGGTGGGGAAACTCAAAATACATGTACACATATATTTCACTAGAACCATGGAAGTTTAAGTTGGAAAAGACCTTTAAGGTGATCAAGTCCAGCTGTCAATCATGCTCTGCCAAGTCCACCACTAAGTCCACACATCCCTAAGTGCCACATCTACACATCTTTTAAATACTTCTAGGGACAGTCATTTCACCACCTCCCCAGGCTCCTCTGTTCCAATGCTTGACAACTGTTTTTGTGAAGACATGGTTCCTGCTGTCCAACCTGAACCTCCCCTGACACAGCCTGAGGCTGTCTTCTCATCCTGTCACTACTTGCCTGGGATAAGAAACCAAGCCCCACCCAACTACAACCTCCTTTCAGGTAGTTGAAGGGAGCAATTAAGTCCCCCCCCCGCCAAGCCTCTTCTTTCTCCACACTAAACAACCACAACTCCCTCAGCTGTTTCTCATCAGATCTGTGCACCAGACCCTTCCCCAGCTCTGCTGCTGTTCTCTGGACACGCTCCAGCCCCTCAGTGTCTTTGTGAAGGGCCCAGAACTGGACACAGCACTCAAGGTGCAGCCTCACCAGTGCTGAGTACAGGGGGAAAATCACTGCCCTGGTCCTGCTGGCCACACTATTGCTGATACAGGCCAGGATGCCATTGGCTTTATAAACAACTAAACTCTTTCTCCTGGAAAGATGAAGATACTTAAAAGTCTGTATGGTCAGTAGGAATGGGTACTAAAGGTTAGGACAAAATGCTCCCCTTTGAATCATCTACCAGGCCTTGCAACCAGTCCCAGTCTTGTGCTTTGCTTCTGACTGTTTGACTGAGAGTACATGAAGTTTTGGAATTAAAGTGGCGTCTTTGCTGAAGTTAATGAAAGACTACTTCATCTGGGCTTACCAGACTTACGTGAACAAGAGTTTGTTGATCTACCAAGACTGAGACAAGCTGTGGCACTTTAACTGGTTTCACTCCATGATGAGGGCTGAGCTCTAAACCCAGAAGAGCCAGTCCCAGCTTATTATGGGAGGCACAAGAAACAGCAGTGGGGAGTTGAGTTTCCTCCAGGGAATGAAAGGCAACAGAGAGCCCATTTCAGGTGAGGTCCCACAGCACTTAAGGTCAAACACAGAGAGAAAAGCAAATGAGAAGGGATCATGATGAGGGCCAGGCTGTAAGCCCAGAACTACAGCAGAAGGCAGCAGGTACACTGGGGACATCAGGTTTCTGCCAGGGAGCAGTGGCAACTAGCCCATGACCACACCCAGACAACTTTTGAGTATCATCTCCAAGGAGGGAGAGTCCAGAAGCACCCTGACAGTGCTTGGTCACCCTCACAGTAAAAAAAAAAACCTTTCCCAATATTCAGAGGGAAGTTCTGTGTTCTGGGCACCCTGAAAAGTGCCTGGCTCTGTCTTCTTTGTACCTTCCCTTCAGTTATTGGTATACATTGGAAAAGATCCCCTATGGAGTCTTCTCCAGATTGAACAGCCTGGAGGCAGCACTCTTAGCCCTTCCTTTGTAGAAGAGATGCTCTAGACCCATCATCATCCTTGTGAACCCTTACTTGACACTCTCCAGTATGTCCATCTCTACTTCTGCTGGGGAGCTGCACACTGGACAGACTGCTCCAGTAGAGTATCACCTCTTTTGACCTGCAAAGTTGACTGAGGCGTAAGAAATGCCTTGAGATGGCTTATTTCTAGAACAGAACATAGGGCTGAGTATGATCAGTATAACCTGTGAACTTATATGCAAAATATGGCATTAGGATTTTGCTTGACAGTGGAGCAGCCGTGTGAGATGAGCAATCTTGGAAGTTTTCATTCCTTGGGGCTGAAGTTTGTGTCTTCTGGGTGTGGTCCCTGAAAGCCCCATGATGTCACCAGGGAGTCATTGTGACAGGTGTGACAACAAGCCTTTTGGATGCTTGGGGAAGCCCTGAAAGACCACAGTGTCTGCCCCCCTCCACTGGGGACAGACATCTGCAGGTGGGGGGAAAAAGGACTCCCATCCCATTGTGTGCTTTCTGAGGGCACAGAGAAGATTTGCTGGACAAGGACGCTGACAGGGCCTGGGGTGTTGGTCCCTGCCATGCACTCAGGTTCTGTCTTCAGCTGCTGAGAGGTCAGGAATCCCTTTCCCAGTTTCCCAGCTCCTGCCTGCATATGCAGGAGGTCAGTTACCATCCTGCCTCAAGAGCTAGAACATGCCAAGACACCCCAGTGTCATTCATCTGCCCCAGGATGGTCTCTGGCACTGGTGGCAGCCCAAGTGCTGTCCTGAGGCAGAGTGGGCAGTTCTTTAATTCTCAGATTTGGTAGCTTTGCTGCTGGCTGCAGACTGTGTCCCCAGCACCAGGGAACACATCAGCTTATCTCTTTGGTTTTCAGGGCAAAATGGCCTCAGAGGAAGACTTGGCAGAAAGTGGCACCTCTTCCCCTGCTGCCAGCACCAGCCAGGTGTCCCAGGCTGCACGTCCAGGTACTTCAGAGAACCTGAGGTGCCCAATCTGCCGGGCCGCCATTAACGACCGAGCCTCCGTGAGCTGGCGTCGGCACCCTTTCTGTTTTTACTGCATGGTGGAGTGGTTCCACAGAAGAGCGGAGGGCCTGATGTACCAGTCATCTTTCCCACATACATTCCACATGGTGGGAGACAGTAACTCTGAGGAGCACTCTATCGGGGCATCCACCAGCTCTGCCAGCCATACTCAAGGAGAGCGAGCTGGGTCCCGCTCTGTGGAAAGACGTCAGCATCATTCCTCAGGACGCCAGCACCGCAAGTCTCACAGCAGAAGCTGTGGTGGTAGCCGTGGTGGCAGCCATGGGGGCAGCCGTGTCAGGGCCCAAGAGAAGAGCCGAAGCAGGTATCCAAGGAGGCATCACGATGGCCGCGCCAGTGTCCAGCAGGCCCAGGGCTACAACCACTCAAGCAGCAGGAGACGGCAGCAGAGCAGGGCTCAGAACACTGCTCGTGACAAGGGCCGAGCTCCAAGGACCAAACGGCAGGTCCGTGCCCTCTCAGGGAGGCGCAAGCGCCGTCCGCAAGAATACCAGGTTTCTTTCATAGAGCCGAGGGCAGTAAGGAGCCGATCCCGGCAGAGGTCGCGCAGATCTTCCAGCCAAACACTGAGGGAGTATCTAAGGCAGATGGAACGCGATGAGGGACGAGCTCTAAGGCATGACTGGTACATCCGTGAGTCTTCAAGGAGGAGGAGGCGCCAACAGCAGGGGCACCGGGTTTCTTACAGAGAACCACAGGTGACAAGGAGCCGAAGCCCAGGGAGGTTCCGCAGCACGCTGCCCCTGAAGGAGAATCCAAGGAGGATGGAATGCTGTGAGAGACAGACTGAACAGGGCATTCATGCCTCCCCAAGGAGGAGTGAGCGTCTTCAGCAAGGACACCAAGGTTCTTTCATCGAACCACAGGTGACAAGGAGACAATCCCGGGGGAGGTCCCGCAGCACACGGCACCAAACACTGCGGGAGAATCTAAGGAGGATGGAATGTGATGAGACACAAGCTCTAAGACCTGACTGGGACATCCCAACCTCCCCATCAGCGGGGACACCGGATTTCTTTCACTGAACCACAGGTGGCAAGGAACTGATGCCCATGGAGGTCCCACAGCCATGCTGGGCACAAGCCTGGTAGCACACCCTGCCAACAAGGGAACTACTGTATGCCCTGTTACCAGTGCCAGGAATGATACTACTTTAGACAAAAACAGCCCCTACTAACAATTGCAAAAATAAAGTTAAATCCAATGCTCAAGCCTGGGGCTAAGGATCTATTCTCAATGCATCTGAAAATCTAAAGACATCCTTGCAAGGTCTTTTCAGGTTAGGAGGATAACAGGCATGAAACTTCAGAGCTGCTTTTGTCATTCTGTTCTGTGGTACCCATCTGTGTATAAAATGGGGTACTGAACATTTTTTTATGGGGGTGCCTTTCTCCCTGTATTGGGTTTCCACAGTGTGATCAACTTTTTCTCCTTTTTGCCCTGGTACCAAAGACACCAATGACTTATTAGGAAACCTCTTGTTCTTCCACACCTGTTTTCTTAGGCTTTATCCCAAACATCCCCCAGAGTAATTTTTCCTGTTGCCACTCTTCTCACAGTGTAGCAGTGAAGACTGAAGTCAATATACAATTACTCTGTCTCAAAGGCACTGCCAATAATGCCAATCCAAATCTAATGGCTGGTAGAAAGCCTCTGAAAACCTTTTCCTTCTCCTTCTTCTTTAAAGACTTTAAAAATAACCCCCAAAGCCTTCATAGATTAATTTGCCCCCATGCTATGCCCTGTACAAAGCCTCAGGTTTAATGCCCAGAGTGTCAGTACAGGCTACAGGCTCTTCAGACCATGGCCAAAGACTACCAAAGTCATCAAAAAACAGTGTTGTGCCAAGAACTGTTACTTTCAAGTAAGACTGGAGCAAAAAGATGAGTCTTCTCAAAAGACAGAGGCAATACATTAATTACTGGAACAAGACAAACTGTATTCAATTTTTGTGTTGAACTACAGTCGGCCTCTACTGTGCACATGCCTCATGTCACTCCATGACTAGAACCACCACAGAAAAAAAGCTAAAAAAAAAAAAAAGAAAATAAGAAGCATTAAGATCGTGAAGGAATCCAGGCCAGGATCAAGCTGCCAGCTTGCTGGCTCACAGCACTGACATTCAGCGAGTTGCTTTAGTTGTAAATTTTGACTTGCCAACTGCAAAAACTATGGTCACCTGCAACACACACTACAAAAACAGAACCAATGCCTTTAGTGAGATGTTGCACTCACTGCACCCCTCATGCTTGTGTTTAGCTTGTTAGTTTTCTGGGCAGTCACAGATAAATCCCCTAAAGGAAAAGAGGTGGCTGTCACATGGACAATTGACTTCTGAGAGACAAACCTGGCTCTTCATGAGCATATGGAATAATTCAAATCTTCCCATGTCATGAAATCTGGAGGGGCTTCCTTAGTTTGAGTGTGTTTTGAGTCACAGAACCACAGAACAGTGGAGGCAGGAAACGACCTCCAGAGACCATCTAGTCCAACCTCCCCTGCTCAAGCAGGGTCACTAAGAGATGGTGGCCCAGGACCACAGCCACACAGCTTTTGAATACATTCCTGCACATGTCAAAAAGGTCGGTCGCCATCCTGCCCTGAGAGCTGGAACATGCCAACACACTCCAGTGTCATTCATCTGCACCAGGATGGTCCCTGGCCCTGGTGGCAGCCCAAGTGCTGTCCTGAGGCAGAGTGGGCAGTTCCTTAATGCTCGGCATTGCTAGCTTTGCTGCTGGCTGCAGACTGTGTTCCTAGTGCAGGGGAACGTGTCCTGCTGCTTACAAAAAGCTATAGGCAGTATAGCATTTTGTGACCAGCTGTTTTAAGTGTGCATGGCCTGGTTTTGGAAGTAGAGGGAGCTACAGGGGTGGCTCCTGTGAGAAACTGCCAGAAGCTTCCTTAGTGTTTGGCAGAGCCAATTCCCAGTGGCTCCAAAGATGGACATGCCACTGGCCAAGGTTGGGCCAATTACAAATGGTGGTAATGCCTCTATGATAGCATGTTTAAGAAGAAACAAAACAAAAATGGTGGGGCAGTTGTAATTGCAGCCAGAGAAGAGCAGAGTGAGAAGAAAAACTATGCAGACACAAAGGTCAGTGAAGAAGGAAGGGGAGGGGATGCTCCAGGCACCAGAGCCAAGATTCCTCTGCAGCCTGTGGTGAAGGTCATGGTGAAGCAGGCTGTCCCACTGCAGTCTACGATGATCCGTGGGGATGCAGAGATCCACCCACAGCACACGGAGGAGCCCCACACCAGAGCAGGTGGATACTTGAGAGGAGGCTGTGACCACATGGAAGACCTGAGGTGAGAGGGACCCATGCTAGAGTAGTCTGTGCTTGAAGGACTGCACCTCGTGGAAGAGTGACCCATGCAGCAGCAGTTTGCCAGTGGGATGGACCCACATTGCAGCAGCTCACATTGCAGCTGCTTCTTGTGAGATGGACACACACTGGAGAAGTTCAGGGAGAACTGTCTCCCATGGGAGGGACCCACGGTGCAGCAGGGGAAGGATTCATGTCCCTGAGCACTGGGAAAAGCTACGGGTGATGAACTGACCATAACTCCAATTCCCTGTCTCCTTGTCTGCTGGGGTAGGAGGTAGAGCTGGGAAGGAGCAGGGGCAGGGTGGGGGGAAGGTGTTTTTAGGGTTTTATTTTACTTCTTATTATCCTGCTCTGATTTTGTTAGCAATAAATTCACTTTAAGTTGAGCCTGTTTTGCCTTTGATGGTAATTGATGGGTGTTTTCTCCCAGTCCTTATCTCAACCCATGAACCCTTCTTTAAATTTTCTCTCCTCTGTCCAGCTGCAGAGGGGAGTGAGTGAGTGGTTTTCCTGGGTGCCTGGCATCCAGCCAGCATCAACCAACTACATCAGTGGAAACAGAATGTCCATAATCAACAGCATTCCTCCACAGAGCGCAAACACAAGGATCTCAGTGGTACTTTTTCTGCACCACTGATCTTAGGCAAAAAGCAAAACCAAAGCATTTCAAGAAGACACTTCATATATTTTCCACTCATTTTTGCTCTGAGCTAACCAAATTAAACCAGGGAGACATAGAGCTATTCAGCTACCTCCTCCAGTATCAATCCTCAAACATGCCTCATTTTTGCCTTTTACCATTAACACAGTAATCTTGCACCTGCTTCTGTGTAACACACGTCTCTCATCCCTACTTAATTGGAAGAAAACATGCATATTTCAGTCATGCAAAAAGAGGCCTCCACTAGAGAAGTATCAGAGACAAAAAGACATTTCTACCTGTATCTTTTTGGAGATATTATTCCCTATGAAAATTTATCTTGAGCTATCTGCAGACTTTTAGCTGTAAAATTCTGGAAATATTGTCAGCCCGTTCATGTGGATTTTTTTTGGAGGGGAGTAGCTTCATTTTCCTTCACGGATTTATAAAATGGAAAGCTAAGTTAGTAGCTCTTTTTCAGTATTCTCTGCTTTACTCTTACAGTGCCAATAAAATGATGTTAATTACATTTCTCTTCAACGTCCTTGACACCTATTACAAAACTTCTATAATGAATATATTTTTTCTATGAAAATTAGGCATCCCAGAGTAAAAACATTCTTTTGCTACACTTAAGAGTCATGTCAAAACTCTTCAAAAAATAATTTTCTTCTTGTCAGTCTGTCCAACCCACCAAAAAAATTAAATCTACACAATCCTTTCTGCTGTCAACATTTGCCTCCCACTTAAAGGAATTTTGCAGCCTATGAGGATTTCCTTGCCTTTGCATTTGAAGTACTGACACTGCTTCAATCAAGACTCATGGGCTGCTGTTAACAAGGTCAAGCCCTCTGAAACAATCATATGTTTCTATTAATGGGAATGATTTTCAGAATGGGAAATGCAACTTCTTGCATGCATGTACTATTATGTGTATGAAGCTTATCTAGTACTCAAAGAAGTAAACGTTTTCAGCAGGTCAATGAAAGAATGTTTGAACTGCAAGAGGAAGAATGAGACAATGCCAGTGAAAAATAACAATCACTAAATCATTGACAGCTCTAATTTAGAGAGAGCATTTTTAATTTAAGGTTGATTAAAAAAATTACACAGTCAAAACTCTAAGTACCTAGAACGGTGTTAACAAAAAATTCCAGTATATTTTTAGAAACAGAAAATATTGAAAACATACATGAAGGCTCATTTCCTGTCCAAGGCATTACATTTTAAGTGAAAGCAGGGCTATTGGATTTTGAGTCAGGAAAAAAAAAGGCAGGTAGCTCAATAGTTGAACAAATTAAAATGAAGTTAATTCACGAGAAGTGAACATCCCAAGAGGTTTCCAGTAATGAAAATGACATCCAAACCACTAGGAATTGGTAATTTAAAAGTATTGAGTGCCTAACAGTGGTTAGGAGGGGTTGTAATCAGCCATGAGCACTGAAAAATTAGCCACTGGCTCACTATATTCACCCAGAAACACATTCATGTATTGTATTAACAACATTCCTTTACTTTATGTACACATACTCATTAAGTCACACAGCTAGTTGGGATGATTCAGGCAGGATAAGGGAATAATTTTTATTACATCAGACACAAGTAAGGCAGTACTTCTGCCAGTGACGAATTTAATACCTGTTAGATAATTGTGGGTCAGATCTACATGTTTATGTCATCTGTTGTACACAAATACAAACTGAAGCTTTGTAACTGTATTAACTTGAGCTGGATCACCTCGGCTCTCAAGCAAGAAAAGTGGCTAGTAAGCTAATGTTCAGAAAGAATTCTGAAAGACAAATCAAAAAGGAATGACAGAGACATGCAAAATCAGGCACAGTATGAGAAGGAACAAAAATGGGTATTTAGTGTTTCTCAGGAGGAGAAAGCATCTATCTGTTATATTACACATTGAAAAAAATATACTTTTATGTGTAGGATGTAATTATACAGGGGAACTACTGAAAGCATCCATATTGATAAAATCAAGTCTTTTACAGATTCTTCCCTTATTATTAGGTTCTGTCCCATAAGGCACTGAAGGTCTTTTCAATTTGGGCATGTCTGAAAATACAGCATCCATTAAAAGTTTAATTCATTATGCAGGTATTTTTTATCGTTGGACTTTATGGCCATTATCATCTATCAGGCTGCCCATTGTACAGAACATAAAGAAAATGCAGAAAAGTGACCATATCCTTTATTAGGTACTCATTAGACTGTATGTATGTGTAACACTGGGGCCGACTTGCCCTCTCCTCCCCAGAACAGGAAAGACAGTGACAAAGTGGAGCAAGGTCAGTGGAGGCCACTCATGGTGGTCAGAGCTGGAGCACCTGCCCTGTGAGAAGAGGCTGAGAGAACTGGGCCTATTCATTGTGGTTAAGAGACAGCTCTGAGGGATCTAACAGCACCTCAGCAATGCTGATGTTCCCACAGTCACACTCTTCACCAGAGTGTGAAACAAGGATGACAGAAAACAGGGAGAAGGTGAAAAAAGAAAGGTTTGGCCTGTGTATAAGGAAAAGTTTTCTCAACACAGTCCAGCAGTGCTGCAGGTTGCCCAGATACACCATCTCCTCCACTGGAGGATTTCACAATTCACCTGGACAAATCCCTGAATAACCTGGTCTGAACCCTTGGCTGACCCTGCTTTGAGCAGGAGGTTGCATTAGAGATCTCCTGAGGCCCCTTGACATGGGAACTATCCTAGAATCCTAAAAATGCAATAAATTTAAGACTTATCCTTGTCTGTCAAATTTCTGGAACTTATCCAAAAGATTTAAATGTTATTGCAGAAAAAGTTAGAAGATAGAAACAGAATGATTGCATGAGCCCTTTATCCTTAGCAAACTTTTTTTTAACAAAACATACTTATATAGGTAGAAAATTAAAAATCTAAAGAACTTTGTATTTTTAACTAAATGAAAGCCAAAGAGAATTAACAAGAAAACAAAGGAGAAAATTCAAGTTTGCAAAAACTTATGATTTCTATCCCCTCTCTATACTGACAACTGATTTTTACTGCCTGGTCATTACTTTGGCTCTACCCATCATGTAATCAGCAGCTTGAAAACATATGCCACAGGGTAGTTTCATGTCGAAATTATACTATTGGTAGAAAAAATAATTACCTAATGTCTAGATCAGTATTGATTTAAAAAGCTATAAAGAGGCTACTAGTTCTGTTAAATAACTTGAAAAGTCATGAAACGGAAATATTAGTTCTTACTAAATTTATGAACAACATCTGCTCAGAATCCTTCCATGGAGAGTTCTAAGTCTGATTGCCAAGTAGCTCCTCAAGACAGTAGTCCATATAATCCTAGTTTAGTTGCTGAATACACTCTCACTACCATTGTTATACTATCCCACGTAATTCTAGATATATAGCAACTGCAATCACAAAAAAAAAAAATAATCTATTTATGATGAAGTTTGCTGCAGGAAATTGATGGAGTCTTTCTCGCCTCAGTAAAAAATAACCAACAGCAATCTAAAGGTCAGCATCAGCAAGTGCAGTATAAAGAAAATATCTGGGATGCATTTTGAATGTGATGACTTACTAAATAAAGTTGCTGATAACATTTAAAGAGTGACAACAATGTTAGCTTCAAGATATAGGCTATTTCTTGCTTTCGAAAAAAGAAAAGGACTATTATTAGGATTATAGAAGGACAATTAAAGGAACCGAACAATTACAACATTGATTAAATATATTTTTTATCAAATTGTTAAAAAGAGAGCAAGCCACTGGGTAAGATTTTAAAGACTAAAGTTCTTTCAAAAGTGTCATTGAAGTCAAACCTACCTTTGGGGAGTTAACCTGCATAGGCTGTGTCGGAAGTTTGTTGTAGGCAGCAGTATTGCTTTAACTATGGTGTGCAGTTCACTAAATAGCTGTCCACAGCACAGCTCTCCCTTCTTACCTCTTATCTTCAGAGAAGCTTAGACAATATTATGAATATGTCACCACCTGGATGAAAGGCAAAACTGGAAGTTGTTGGAATATTTTTTATTTAATCCTGGGTTTCTTTAATTTGAGAATGAGACTACTCATAAAAAGAAGAAATAAAGATCATGAAGATTTACTCAGAAAAGTAAAAAGTAAAGCAAAAACCAACAAAAACATCACAAGTGTATTTATTTGTGAACATATCTCTAGGTGTCCTTGAATTTAACACCCTAGAAAACTGTGTTGCTATGACATGTAAGAAAAGGAAAGTAGCTTTTTGCCAAAGATTTTTGTAGTTTCTACTGTGTCAAAGTTTATTCAACAAAACACTTCAGGACACACTGAAGTGCTCTCACAGATTAATCAGAAGAAAAACACAAGTGCTGTGCTACACATTGTGTGGTGTGGAACAGATACGCAGGGGTGAAAGATGAATCGATCAGTGAAATCGCAGGTAAGTCCACCAGTGACATATTCATTACCTCTCCCTGACTATCTGAAAGCTGCTGGTATTCTTGAGTGGGTTGCTCTACTCAGCTGGAGTAACCAGCCAAAAGGAAGCTCTTCTGTCTCTTCACAGTGTCTGGGAAGTTTCTTTTACTCTCTTTAGTCCTACAACTTATTAGTGATAACAATGTCTGCTATTCTGTCCTCAGAGCAAGACAGAGATATGAACCAGCAGGCATTTTTTTCCTTTCTGCTCTTATTTAGCCTTTTTCAGATTTTTCTGTACTGTGAGGTAGAACAGCTGCAGAATAAGACTGATGTCTAGGAGTTCACAATATTGAAAACTACGAAAATATGCTATAAACTGAAGTTAAGTATAAAATTTTGCTTGAAGTTCAGGCTTCTCACTGACCTCTCCTGGTTTTCCAGTTAGCAATACCACTAAGGAGCTGATAATCTCTGCTCAGACAGTTATCAAAGTATTTGAAAGGAGCCTACAAACCATCAAAATAGTAGTTTTCATTTAGGATGTGACTTCAGATCTTGGGCTCAGAAAGTCATCTGTATCTGAAAGATTGACAGGAAAAGTGAAGTTCAGAAGAGATGATGATGAAACCCCAGGTAAATGCAAGGAATTTACAGCTGAGAGGTGGGAGAGATTTTAGAGTGTCAGACCATAACCTTTGCTTCCTAGAGTGCTCTGTTAGCAAAGCAAAGCTCTGACTGCTATACAGACAGAAAAATACTGAGTGTATTTATATACATTAAACAAAGATATATAAAAACCTCAAAATTTTTATTCATAACTGGTAAAAAAGCAGAAAAGAAGGAAACAAAACATTCAGTACTGATAAGAACGATTATGTCCACCTGTCTACAATGACATTCTCTTAAACATCCACTGTTTCATCGAAGACTTAATTTACAGAAAAGTTGCATCCAGGTGCTCATTAAGACTATGTAGCCAACATACATATTAAGCCAAAGTCAAGTTTAATGATGTTCAGAGTTTTACTGTACGTTATCAGGATTTCCTAGTTCATCCAAAGATCACACCATTTCTTATCACAATGGAAGACAACTCATCTGCTTCAGTTGCAACACATTTTAATTTATCTTGAGACTGAGAACAATAGTTAAAAAGAAGAACTTTTTGACACAGTGATATTTAAATTGAAGGGCTAAACTAGTGATATCTGAACAGCAGAAAGGTATGTAAGCCTTCACTCACAAACCCACTGGAAAGCACATCTTTGTTTTAAGCCTCCACTTGGAAGTCTTTACAAACAGATCATTGTTCCAGAGGATCAGTAGCACACACTAAAAAGATCAACCTTCCTGTACTGCCTCTTCAGGATAAATTGTCAGCAATTTCTAAAAATATATGGCTCATGAAAACCTGAATTAACACACTTGTAAATGTGTAGTGAAAACAAAAGAAGGTGAAATAAAGAAAATGTGTAAAATTAAAGATATTATAATAATCTGAGAAGGTTTTATTGCAGTACTTCCTGTGGATTTTTCTGCATTTGATTTTTCAATGGATTTGACAGAATACATTCATGCTCAGACCACACTCAGTAGGTTTTCTGCACTCATGCTGCACTTCAGGCCATGTCTAAGTACTGGCTGCTCACCTACTGATCTTCAGATATGAAAGGGACATGTGAACAAGGTACCAACGCTTGGGCCTGTTCCATTTAATGAAACAGCCATAAAATAAGGATACAGAAACCAGTCCAGTAACCCCATCAGAAGTAGGAATAAGCTACACACTAGTTTTTGTTAAGTGACCCTGAGTGTTCTTGGCTACGATTTATTTATGCAGGAAAGAGCTTTGGCAACTGAGGCAAGATTAGGGACATTCTTACAGCTCGATATAAAGAAAGTATCTGCAAACTATTCAACAAAAAGCAGGAAACCTCAGTCCTGCCTGGAAATAGGATACTCTATGGCAACCAAGGAAATTTCAAGTGAACTTATATTCATAAAAAAGAAACCACGTTAACATCAGGTAATATGATGTCATTACTCTGGGTCATTTGAAGTAAGGAATTAAAACTCATCCTAGAGCGGTATCACAACTGATACTCTGGCAAACAAGATGCATGTTTTTCATAGATTGGTCACATTGCCTTAAGAATACTTGTTTCCTTTTCCAGCCCTAAATTAAAACATACTGATGTCAAGGAGACTTGTTTCATTTCCTGCAAATATCCTTCGATTCCTCTAACAACATTTCTAGAAATCAATTTTAAAAGGTGAAGAAGACATATTTGAACCTGTCTGCAACCCATTTCATCAAAGCCTGTTATCTTGTCAAGGGGGAAGAAAGGGGCTCAGGATAATGTTTTCAAACAATATGAGTACAGTGTATGCTCCTGGCATGTATCTAAAAATCAGTGATGAGAAGCATCCCTTTTTTCTCCACCAGATCCTTTGCTTCTTATTCAATTGAAAAAAAAGAAGAGAAAAAGAAAAAAAAGTATCACAGATGGGATCACTAACAAATGCCAGTTATATGAAACTGAACTCAGAGTAAGCAGGAGTGCTGCCAGGAAACAAGCAACCTGAGAAGCTCCCAATAACAGTGAAACCTGCTTGTGATGAATCTACACAGCTGCTTGTTACAGTCCAGGAGTAAGTCTGAATCCTCGCTGGGCCCTTACACAAGTGGATATCCATAAATGACATCTAGGCATTATATTCCTAACTCCAGCTGGCTAGAAGACCCCACACTGGCCTAAATGGCCAAGTATCATTTTTTCACCCTGTCAAAAAGATGCATTTCTTTTTCTTAATGCCAAAGTCCTGCAGTTCTAACAGCAACATATAATAAAACCAACCAACCAAATATATTCTCAGCTCCCACAGACAGCTTTTCATCATCAGAAGTCAAAGCAACGACACCCACTTTTTAAGGCAGTTCCTAGTCCAGGGAATAGAAAAACTGGCATAAAAGTCTGTGCCAGACTTAAGAGTTCACTCCTCAAGCCCAGTGCACCTCATGATATTATCAGTGTGGAAAAGACTGGGAACAGTTCCATGGGAGATAACAGATTTTCCAGGAACCAGCATTTCCAGAAGACTGAGGAGTATTATTATTTCCAGAAGACTGAGGACTCTTTTCCAAGACTGACTGCCTGACTTCAGGCATCGCTTTTACCTTGTCGCTACCGCAAAATTATAAGAAGATAGTAACTAATGAATTTCTACTCCCTATAAATTTGAAATTAGCTGACATGTTTAGAAAATATTGGGGGAAAAGAGCCTGGCAGACAAATAGACCATTTTATTTTACAAACTAACTGTATTTCCTTGGAAAATTTTTCTTAAAATTACCATAAAAGTCATCCCAGTACTCATTTTGCCCTATGATTTGTGAACACCTAATAAGTGAAAAATGCAGAAGCACAGATTACATGACTGAGAAGGAATATAATAGAATTATTTTTGACATAGGAGTGCATAGCTGCCACTATTCAGGCTCTTCATTACCCTCCTCCTTACTAGCATATCTATCAATAAACTGTTTAGGGAATACTGTACTGCAGCCCAGTAAAGCATTATGAACCCAATTAATACTTGTGCAAAACATGATAAAGAACTACAATGTAATTCTGGAAATTATTTTGGAGCACCAGTCTTATGAGGATCATCTGAGGTACCTACGGTTGTTTAGCCTGGAGAAAAGGATAATCAGGGAAGATTTTATTGCTGTCTACTACCACCTGAAAGGAGGGTGTACACAGGTGTGTGTCCATCTTTTTTCCCATGTAACAACAGATAGGACAAGAAGACATTGTGCCAGGGGAGGTTTAGGTCACTATTAGGAAAAATGTCTTCTCTGAAAGGGTGGTAAAGCATCGGAACAGGCTGCCCAGGGAAGTGGTGAAGTCACCATCCCTGAAGTGTTCAAAAACCATGTAGTTTGTGGCACTTAGGGACACGGTGTAGTGGTAGATTTGGCAGTGCTGGTTAATGGACTCGATCTTAGAATCACAGAATAAGTAAGGCTGGGAAGGCCGCCATGATTCTAAGCAAACAGAGACATTAAATTTCATCTAAAAAGTGTAAGTACCTTTCTGCTTGTTTTGTTCACCCATTTGAATGTTTGTCAGTCTTGTTACCCAAAAATTTGGTGTATGCCCTCCTTTTCTTTAGGAGTAATTTGTTCCTTCCAGAAAGGTAACTGGCAGATAGGCCTTGATTCTGAGTGTGAAAAAAGAGCAACTGCCTTACTTAGACTCATCAAGTGAACGAAAATGCCCATCATATTCTCATGTATCTGGGAACACCTTTTACATCTTTCCTGTCTCCCACTTTATATGTCACCTTCACAATTTATGTCACTGTTCATTAACAGGCATACAAAAAACTTCTTCTCCTAAGGAGCTCTTTTTTCCCAGCTCTGGTGAAAGAGGAGAGAGATCTCCAAGACCAGCCACATTTGAGAACTGTCCTGCTTCACAACAAGCATCCTAATTAATCACATCCAGATGAAAGTGCTTATGCTGCTGCAGATTAGGTATCACAAATTATTTAAAAAACAGGCAAAAATACAATTCACAATGAAAAGGTTAAAAGGAAATTTCTCAGTTTGTCTGAATTTTATGTCTCAGACTAACAAGCCTTTTCATCTGGTTTCATGTCTCTTGCCAACCATCTCAGCAGCTGGTAAAAAAAAATAAAAATCTGTCAATTTGTGCCTAAGGGTGTACAGGGCAAAGAAAGAACATGGACAAACCCACACTGATTCAAGCATGCTGAAGGGTTTGTCAGCTGCCTAGATTAGCACAGGAAACAGCCTCCCAAGTTCAGAAAATGCCACAGGCTCATTCTCAAAGAAGAAAATTTCCAAGAGTACACCATGTTGCAAGACAATCTGTTCCATTGCAAAACAGGTCTGCTCAGGCTCAACCCAACACAAGAACTGCAACTGGATACTGAGCTAATAAGGAATTTAGTGTTTTTGTGGAAGTGCTTTTTGTCTCAACAAATTTTAACCATTTCATACAAAGAATACTCCATCAGATCTTGGTATGTACAATGCTGGGGTGTTTTTTTAAGGCTGATAAAAATCCTATAGCTTTCTCTTTTTTAGGATGGGTGGCATCCATAGCAAGAGCTGATGGCACTTACATATTCATCATTTCAATTTTATGGAGTGATGAAAATATAAGATAGATTTTTGTTTCAGTCAGAAAATACAATACGCTCTTAGTATTGGAGAGAATCATAGAATGTTAAAGGTTGGAAGGGACCTTAAAGATCATCTAGTTCCAACCCCTCTGCTACAGGCAGGGACACCTTCCACAAGACCATGTTGCTCAAAGCTCCATCCAGCCTGGCCTTGAACATTTCCAGGGAGGGAGCATCCACAACTTCTCTGGGTAACCTGGGCCAGCGCCTCACCACCCTCACCCTCAGTGAAGAATTTCTTCCTAATACATTATTTAAACCTACTCTCTTTCAGTTTGAAGGCATCACTCCTTGCCTTGTCACTACTTGCTCTTGTAAGAGAGGTAAAATTGTTGATAATCACTGGGGCATGTCAGTTCTTGCCCACACATAGATTCATGGTTACCCAGCTGAGAATATTGAAGTCCATTTTAAAAGTATTTATTTAAAAGGATGCTTCAAGAAAGGACATGGGTCTTTTCACACATCTACAAAAACAGCAAGTGTGAGTAATTCCAAAAGGAAAGTAACTAAATAATTAAAACATTAAGCAAACAAAAAAGAGAGAAACAATAGACAAGAAACTTTTATCTGCACCTTTATTTTCTACTGTTTTCTCCAAAACCTACAGTGGATTATATGCTTTTTTTGGCTGAAAAATATTTTCTTAAATTCCAGAAAGCAAAATTAAGTATTGTGACTGCTTCCAAAATATTGTACAAGACATGGCATTAGACACTACAGATATAGCTTGTTTTCCATTATAAAATATCTTCTAGAAAAGGAGTAAGCCAGAATCAAAGTAGAAGGAAAGGCATCTGGAAATGTGGAGAGAAAAGGTGTCAAGAGATGGCCAGGAGACACTCAAGGAAATACGAAGCAGAAAAACAAGAAAAAGGATGACAGGTTCAACCAAAGTAACAAACAAACAAAAAATATAAAGGAGAAGAAGGGCAAAAGTTCATGGCATGCTTCATCAATCTTCAGCAACAAGTTATCAGGCAGGAAACCAGAAACCAAGGGAACAAATCTGAAGACTACACTTAGGTGGAGAATAAGAAGGGATATCAGAGAGAAAGAACAGAATTGTTTCTGAATGGGAGCTAAAAGAGAAATGGGCAAAGATAGACTGTCTCACTGATTAGGCACACTTTAAAATCCTAATGTTAAATATTAATTTTGCTATCTACCTGAATACGTCTCTTATTAGCAACTTTATACATCAAGGTTTAAAAATAAAAAGTAAATGGATAAATAAACTCCATATGAATGTTGTATTAACATGTTAAATGCCCCTGTAGCATTTTCTAGGGTATTCTATAAAGTCCAAGATGTCCAAGTCAAGCAAGGTCAATCAATACACACAATAAGTGTCCTACTTTAAAAATACTTCTACAATTGAAACTACACGACAGACATGAAAGGAATTTTCCATAAAACTGATTTATTTCCATTTTTGTAGGGAAAAAAAAAGTCATGTTACATTTGAATCCATGCATCTACCTACTAGTATTTTAGAGAAGTACAGGAAAAAACATAATTCTTTAATCAAACCAAAAAAAACACCAACAACTTCCTAATAGAAAATAGTATTTGAATAGCATATTGGTAAGCAAAAATCTAGATTTTGAAACATTAATATACAAATAAAGTGACATGGGATAATAACAGGCTTGTATTCTTTCTGCATTCTCTTCTAGCTTCCCTGCCTTAAAATTGATACTGTCACCATGAACACTCCAGTGACTTAGTCTGCATTAATCAAAAGATGTGCACTGCTCTATTTCAGAAGATGCATGCTGCTACAGAAAACATCTCTACCAATTAAAACTCCTGCACACAAATTAAAGGCTAGGCTATCATTATGATATGAAGACAGATTCCAATAGCTGCAAGCAAAAAATGGAGCAATTATTCATGTAGTTAAGTGAAAATCTTGGAAAAATGTAACTTCTCATAAGAAGCTGGCTATCTGCCAAAAGACAATGGAAAATATACAGACTTACCTCTGTGATCTATACTATATTTTGGCTATTGGCTATTTTCCCTTATTAAACATCTCTCTCTTGTGCCATATGAAAATCATTTAATAGAGACAAGCTCTATGAATTTGAAAATCAATGTTTCTGGAGAAATTATTATGTTTTTATTAAAGAAGAAGCATCTGAGAAAGCTTTGTGTAAGAAGTCCATAGAAACATTTAGCTAACACAAATCATCAGCAGTGCAGAACGGGTTAAACAAAAGACATCACGAAACTGGGGCAGAATTTTTTACTTGTGTGTCAGCAGCTGTAACAATTGTATGCCATGGGATCAGCACAAAACATGCTGTGAAAACCTAAAATTAAAGAGAAACATAAAAACAACAGAGATATGTTCTAAAACTGACATGTTTAAAGAAAAATTAACTTAGTCCTGCATTTTAAAGATGTTTAAGTTCTTAATTTATCCTGAAATAAAGGATTTAGATGAGCTGGTATCTTTTGAAGCCACACCCTCAATGCTTCCAAATAAGGCCAGGACTGGGTCATGAAGTTCTCTACAGCCAAGTACAGAGGTAGATCCAACACTGTGAAACCTGCCCATGAATCACCGCATTGTGCCAACACATTCTCATTTGTAGGATGAAAGGGCTCTTCTGAGATTCAGATTCCACTAAATATGCTTAGATCTAGAAATACAAAATTAGGAGATCAGTGAGAATAAGACAAGAAAAATGCATGACTTTTCAGTGAACATGAAATGCATGATTTTTCAGTGAATCCATCCACTGTTTTTCCTTGCCTGTTTTTCCTATTATGCAAAATCCCAACCAAAAAATGGTATCTGAGCAATGAACATACACCTACTACACTCTTCAGTACTAGAGTGTAAAGAAAGGAGAGGCCTAGTCTTATTATGTTTATATACTTATTGCAGTATTTATTGGGTTTGCATGGCCAGGTTTGGGTAGCAGGGGGGCTTCAGGAGTGGCTTCTGTGAGAAGCTGCCAGAAGCTTCCTTCATGTTCAGCAGAGCAAACCCCAGCCAGCTCTAGCAAACATTACTAGCTTTCATTTCAGTGCCAGTTTATACACTGTTTTTCCAATTAAACCTTCAATATTAAGCATCAGGAAAGAGATAAATTTTCAAGAAATACTCTAATTTGTAAGAGTTGTTTTCTAATATGACATTGACAAACCAATGCAGTTTACAGGTGCTATCATGGAGGACAACCACATGAGAAGAGTAAAGATGTTTCTCCTTGAGGATCTGCAAGAAGAGTGACAAGGGACGGCTCAGCAGGCAGATCTTAGCTGGGAGATGACATCTCAGTAACAGATGATGAATGACTGGGTGGGTGGCAGAACAGAGAAAATGCTATGAAGAGATCTGAAGAAAGAAACGTAACTTGCTTGTTGTAGGAAGAAAAAATAAAAATCAGAGGTCAAACTCTAAGAAAGGACAATCAGAAGTGTTTTGAAGGGATAGAAATTAGGCAGATTTAAGCTGACATCCTGAGAGAAGGTTGTAGAAGCAACAAGAGAGGCAAACATGAAAAATTAGCTGGATAGACAGACTAGATACATAGACAGACTGATCTTTCACTGCTCACCTGTATGCTTGTTGCAACTAAAAGGGAAGAAAACCTGATACAACTGGGTGTGGCTATCACCCTGAGTTGTCTTGTAAGTATTTGGCACTGCAGGCAATGTGATATTCCCTAGAGAGAACCTGAGATAAAACTCACCCTTAAATATTCATCTTGCATTGCCTTTTGCACTACAAGCGAGAGCTGTTCCTAATTTTAGAAAGTTTCTCATGTATATGAATTGTCATAAATACAGACAGTTAAAAACTGAACTTTTTCAAAGCAGAATGTTAATAAATATATTCTAATAATAAAGTCACTGGTTTTATTTATAGTTCAGGAACATTTTAGAATGCTTTACACCTTCACCTGCTAGCAGATATATGTATCTTCAATACAACTAAGAAAGACAAATAGACATGATGAAGAAATCATCCTTTTTCTTTTTTTTCTCCAGGGCTCCAATGTTCTGTGTGAAATGCTGGTAATGTAGGTACAACTCTACAATCTTAATGAATCAGCTCTAAAAGTATTTTATAAAACAAAGTATTGTGGGCACAGTACCAGTGAAATTCTGAAGTGCATCTCATCATTCCTTATGCTATTGGGACACTTTCAACTGTACATTCAGGATTTTTTCTACACGCAGAAGATCATCAAGCACAATGGAATTTTTGTTTCATAAGCAGAAGTATTCTTTAACAAAGTATCCAATCTTCTGACATACTTCTATTGGGCAGTCAAATCTTTGACCTAGGGTGGCCTTAAATAATGCCAGTAATTTTGTATAAGGACTGTTGAGCAATATAAGTAAACTCAGCTGCTCATTTTGCATGAATTCATATTGAACTGAAGGAGGATATATATGAATGCTATCCGTTCCAGCTAAATTAATTTCAAATTCAAGATTCAACTGGAAAATAAACTAATAGGGTAATGATTACCATTTTTTTGTTTAGAGGCATATTTATTTGTAGTAATTGTGTTTGAATTGTAATTGCAAAGAAACAAGCTGAAGGAAGCATTGGTAAACATCTTAATAGTCCACTCGTGCTATTAGCTAGGTGAGATGTGTAAATAAATTACAAAACCAGTAATATAAACCTTATAGCTGTCAAGTATAGCAAATGTCATGAATTATTCTGCACTGTGTTGTGTTCAGCATAGTCCAAAATTGATTAAGTCATGGGTAATGCAGAAGAAAGAAAAGAGCCTCACAGTAGATGTTAGTCCGTTAATCAGAGGAAGAGTCTGCAGCGGCAGAGGGCATAAAATAAACTAGGCATAATAGCGGTTACTTCTGATGAGAACCAAAACAATCATGGCACAAAAACTGACTGTCAACCTACACAGAAATATCTTCTGTGTTTTGGTTATTTTTCCTTTTAAGTCAAATAAGCTGTTTTTTTTTTTTTTTTCATTGTATGCAATGGTATTGAATGAATAAATGACATAAAAATTCAAAGATCTGGGGTTGCCTTAAGAATGGTCTTGAAAAAAGTACTTCTTCTGAATCTTCACAAGATCAGCCCTATTCTTTTGGGGACTATTATATTCTTGTTTTGTTCCTGCTATTCCTACCATAAAAGCAGCACTGCTGAGCAGCGCACTGGATTCTCACTCTGCAAAGCTTTCTCTCTGTGGATCCAAGTTTCACCATGGGTCTCCAGTTCACACACATTAGATTCTGATTACTCTCTGTTACTACCTTCAAAACATGCTCACTTCACCTAACTGGCTCCACATATATCACTTAAATCCTGCTAAGGATCATGATGCCTGATTTTCTACTCTACTGAATACCAGATACTCTAAAAAAAAGATAAGAGGTATTTGCACGCTCAGTGCTACCTTATTTTCAACAAACACCATGACAACTCTCTTTAAGGCTGACATTTGGCAGCCATCTGTATATTATATTATATACTTCCAGAAGACCTTAAATAAAATCTAAATTATTCCAAATATTCCACTATATGTTTTCTATACAGTCAGCAATTATATTGATACAGACAGACAGATCACTCTATCTTAACACCAGTGTCACTGAAAATAGCCAAGGCAGCTAGAATGCCAATACAAAATGTGAAGATACAGCACAGAAGTGAAGAATGGCAAGATGTGTTACTTAATAGAATCCTCCTACTAATATATCTGTTGTCTCATCACTGAATTATAACCTTCTGTTATAAAGTACTCTCCTTTAATCTATACTTTTACCTCAAAAAAGTATTCCTCACAGTATTCAGAGGAATATTTGTCAAAGGAGACATTCACTGTCCATGTTAGCATGTTATAACTTGGCTTCATGGAAAACCTGATATAGAGACATTTTGATTAAAAGAGCTAGATTTTAATATACCATTTCATCTCCAGAGAGTCAGGGACTATTTGATGGATTCTGAGAACTTCAATTTTAGGCAGTATAATTATCATGCTTTTACTAGACTATGACAACCAACCTCACATCACAACACAGGTATAAATAAATCTAGGAACAGTCTGATCCTCAAAGAAGAGTCCCATGACTAAGGATTGTACCAGTCTATGTGTACCAACACAAGGGTAAGCTGAAAGAGTGAATTATAGCAGCAGTTTCAGGCACAGACTGTGCTTAGAAGACAGTTTCTCAGAGTGTCTAGGATCTTAGCAGATACATAAGGGTAACTAAACTTATTTTGAAAGGGGCATGTATACAATCAATATTTCATACAATGAAACTATTCTCCAAACAAAAAAACCAAAACAATTATAACACCAACACAAAGCACTATCGAAGTATCAGCACAAAGTGATGAGTAAGCAGGTTAAAGCCCACTACATCTGTGTACACAGATCTAACAAGCATCTCATGGTATCATAAGCATAATAATAACAGCCATAAATTAAGTATCCATCTGGGCAATCTACTGCTCTGATCACACAAAGAAATGATTGCTTTCCAATTCCCACGATTGCTTTCCAATTCCTATGATCACACAAAGAAATATAATATAACTACTGTATGTTTTCTCTTTCCCAATGACAGTAGGTCTACACTTCACTGAAAAAGCATTTACTTATGTTTATTGTGATTATGTTAAAATAAATTTCACTGCTATTTTTATGTACTCCTCAACAATTAATTTGTCTTAACTGTTGATGAAATCTTTATACTGTAATTTTAGAAATACTTCTTATGAATATCAATATGGCATTTTTGATAATGAATATAGGCATTGTTAAATACACAAATGTATTTTAACACCATTTCCTTGTCCAATGCAATCCGATGCTGAAGCATGTTAGGTTACTAAAACTTCAATATGTTTATTATCCTTGGAAAAATTATCAATCTGATCATCTCAGACATATATAACATCATGGAAGTCACAGAAATATGTTATCTCACTGATTTCAAATCAGTTCTTCAAGTTTTATATCTAAATCTTTCTACCTACTGCTGAAGTATACAATCAAAATGGCCTTCATTTGTCTGAGCATATTTTTCATTGATAGCAGGTGTTCTGAAGAAACACTCACACAAAAAAACCCCGCAGGACCTTAACATAAATGTCAAAGTAAAATGAGCAGAGTAACTGGTGGGTCATTTACTAAAAACGAGAAAATGCACTGGAAGAGTTAAATGTGGGCACATGCCAAATCAAAGATAAAAAGACATCAAAACACAATGACAGGAGATAGGAAAATCCTAGGACTTTTCAGTAAATTAAAGACAATGGAGATGACAGCCACATGGTCATTATTAACAAGCACCAGCACTCAAACATGCTCAGAGGAATAGTGCTAAAGCCAGTCTTAGATGTAATCCCTTCAACCTGAATTACGGAAATTCACTATTGAGGTTCTCCATCTTTAAAAACAACATGAAAAACTGACACAATTAATGAATAAAACATCTACCACCCCAAATGAAAGCCATTTTTGAAGACAGATGTTTTCACATTACTCAGTATGTACTTTTCAGGGCACAGCTGCAAGGCAAGTTGCTGGAAACACCAGGTGGCAGATGAGGCAGCAGAAAGGCATGTGAGGGAGGACAGCAATAGAGCATAGCACAGATGGGGAGGAGAAAGCCCAGAAAGGGGAATGCAGCCAATGGGCTGGCAACCTGCAGCATGTCTCCCAGTCACTTCTGTACAGCACTCATCTTCCAGCTTCAACTGACACATGCTTTCAGCTCCCTCCCCATTCTTGCAGAATGGACTGTAGAATACAACAGACTGGTCCAGTTGGAAGGGACCTACAATGCCCACCTCGTCCAAGTCCAACCACTTCAGGTCTGACCAAAAACTAAGACATATTATTAAGGACAATTTCCTAATGCCTCTCACTGACAGGCTTGGGGCTCCAACTGTAGGAAGCCTGTTCCAGAGTCTGATCACCCTTCTGGGTGAAGAAATGCTTCCTGATGTCTGCTCTGAGCCTCCCCTGGCACCTCTTTGAACCATTCCCACAAGTCCTATCACTGGATACCTGAAGAGATCCTACTCAAGTTGTCCCACTCTCTTCTGACTTGTACAGGCTCCTCCCTAGTGTTTCACCCTTCCAACTTGTTTGACACTAAAAAGACTGGTGAGGAGCAAAAAGGAGTGGCAGCCTGTGAAAAAGTCACAAGCACGTACATATGGATATGATGAAAGATTTTGAAGTGATGTTTTAGTGGTTGTAATGAAGGGGTTATTCTCATTTCCCAAGCTCATTTACAGTCAGTGCAGTCATTGCAATGGTATGAAATACTATATGATAGTTGCTAACAACTCAGAAAAGAGTGTGTATTTAATTATTAAAATAAATTCTAATACATGATTTGTAGATTTATATATCTAGAAAGTAAGTACCTAACTTAACAGCTGCTCTATTAATTTTCACTACTTAAAAAGAGTAAAATATCTCTGAAATACCACTATTCAGGTAACCAGAGGACATATGGGAGACAGGCACAAAGTCATTTGCAAAGCAACAGACATTATTTGACCTTTATTTTATAACACTAAATAGTCTCATTTTGTTATGATCATCTGGACAATGAAAAGCCTGTGCTGTTCTTATTCTGCATATTCTTTCCTCTTCCTGCTGCACTACACTCACACAGATGCACACATCATCATCTCTGGTGAACCAGCTCCTCTTGAGATTCTCAGCAGCTAAAAAGCATATGAGCTATCATTGACCAGGAACAATCTTGCACTTAATTTTCTGGGATGCTGTCAAGTTCGTTTTTATATACAACACAATGGAATTTCATCATGCTGCAATTAATTGGGAATTCATTTAAAATTACTTAAAACTTACAGAAGAAATACCATATTTACCACAAAGTATTAATTCATTTCATGGACATAAAATTCTCCCAAGACTGCCTAATCCACATAATTTTTGACTGATGTTTGCAATAGAACATTTTCATCAACAGATATTCAAATGAACATACAGATGCCCAACCATCTTTTTAATGTATTCACAGTCATAGAGTATGATACAAACAGAGTGCACATACACATTAACCCACATAAAGCTGGAAAAAACAACGACTAAGCTGACCAGTACACACACAAGGTTTGCAGAATTCATTTACTGAACTTCAAGCTGCCCTGAGGGGGCTCAATGTAAGGGAATCAAACACACAGAGCTAAGAAGGAATAACTGAATGAAATGCTAGAAGCTTAAACTACAGGAAGGTATTTGCAAAAATGCTACCACTGGAGAATAACTATTTCCCCAAAACAGCAGTGGCACAGAGTAACCAGGGAAATGTGTTGTGCAGTTTCCATCACGTGGTATTTTAAATGTCCATCTGGACAGAGAGATCTTATAACAACATACCTGATTCAGTTAAAGGCATGGCAATATAGAGCATGTGGCTTTTCAAAGAGCCTTATTTTTCTGTAACTCGACATGTTAATATTTTATGCTGCTGAGACATTTTTATTTAGCCGAAGTTTGCAGTGGGCTTGCTTTAATATAATACACTGCATGTACCTTCACTGGACTGGAAATAAGTTAATGTTGGTTTACACAGCTTTGATAAATCAACACATTCAAAAAATATGGACTTGAGAAATATCAACCTGAAACATTAATGTATGTGAAGACAGAAGTCAGCTAGCTGTTCCACAGGGGGAAAATGCAGAACTTGGTAGAAATTTGGAACATCAAAGAAGTCAGTAAAAATCTGAACACCAAAATAGTATCTTTGGGGGTGCCCATTCTGAGAGGCAAAGTAACACCTTAATAGGCTAAAGTAACAGTGGCACCCAAACTTTCCCAAGCAACACACTGCATGAGGGAACTGACCCTCTCACATCCCCAGTTCCCTGGACACCTCACAGGCTCTCCTCCAGGAATTCACTGCCAGGCAGTCCTCTGCTGAATTGCCTCCAGTGCTCACCTTGTAATGCCATAAGTATCCTGGAAGCTAACTAGTATTTCCTTTAAAATAACAAATGCATATTTGCAACACACAAACATACTTTCCCCGGAAAAATTATTAAAATATACTGAAACAAGTACCATTCCTCCCTGCGTGGCAGAGTATGTAACACAGGGAAAAAAAACCAATCAAGAACCGGAAGTATTTCTCACTGTGCACAATAATAAATGCAATTTAAAGTGTTCATGGAAACTTAATAAAGGCAAATGGATTTGAGTATAAACAACTAACAGCAATACACTTATGAAAGGTTCAGAAGTTAGTTTTTTCTCACAAAAATCTGAAAGTACTATTTATTTTTCACATATTTTCTGAGGCTATTATTATTTTGCACTTAATCAGTGAAGAAGTATAGTAAGAACTATTCACCACTCTTTGGCTGAGCTATATAAAATTGGGAGGTAGCCTGTTTAAATGTTTCACGCACCAATAATGCTACTGCCAAACCTAGAACAGGGTCCTGCTGTTGGCACTGCAGGAATTAGCAGCTTTACTAATTACTCCACCACTATGAATGCAAAACTATCATGAAGCGATGCCCAGAAGTCTACATGGCTTATGAAATTCACCCCAGCAGTCTTTATCCTCTGGAGACATTACAGCATTCATTTATGTATTTTTTAGTCATGGCC
Organism: Promerops cafer; assembly: GCA_013398275.1. NCBI lineage: Eukaryota > Metazoa > Chordata > Aves > Passeriformes > Nectariniidae > Promerops > Promerops cafer. The sequence goes on from VZSE01015169.1 coordinate 663,192, forward strand.
AAAGGTCTATACATTTCAAAGCTAAGACTGAAATGTATGTGGATTAACACTTCATTGTTGCTGAAGTCTAGAGAAGCAAAAGTTAGTGTATGCAGTAAAAGCAATTGCAGTTCTTCTAATTAATAATCACAATTACAGCATGAGATACAGAAATTATGAAAAAGGGTCCACTTCCTTAAATGCAGGCTGCCTTATTTTGTCTAACCTTTGGTTAAGTAGGTCTGCAAGTGACTGTCCTAGAATAGGTATCTTAAGTCTCCTCTCTAGCTGGTGGAAGAAGCAGCACATGCAATGGAGTATGTGCAAAGATGGGCAGTTCATGCAAGTGACACAACGTTCTTCTTCTATTCATTCTATTCTTGCTGTGTAGAGCAAGACAGACTCTGATCCACTGAATTTCCATGCCCACTGCTCCTTGCTGAGCACCCAAGAAACTAATGTTAAATATACCACAGGACAGAATTCTAGGGTATGACAGCAGCAGTAATTATCTTTAATGTAATTTTTCTGAGCATTTATGGATGAGTGCATAAACATTGACAGAAAGCTTTCAGACACAGGAGGCAAGGCCCCAGGCTGGAGTCAGGCAGTGCTAGGAGAAGAGGTAAGCTTGATTGCCATTTGGGATTTAGGAGGCTTTTAGGCAGACAGCCTCATTCATTGAGTAGCTCCCTCTTCAATCTGAAGGGATACACACAGAGACATGTACAAATGCTCAGTAGAGGCTACTTAAGAAGAGCAAATGGTGTCTCTTAACGTCTTCTAAAGAAGTCACTGCATGGCATTATACAATTTCCCTCTAAATGAAGGAAGAACACACAAAGAATATGGCATGAAATGCCTTTTGGGGAGGAGCCAAGATGCTGAATCCTTTCCAAAAATCCTGAAAATTGGTATTTTTTCTCCTTCAAAAGTTTTTTACTAAAAAAAATGCAACATTGTAATGAATGAATAAAGAAAAACAAAGATCAGTAAAGAGAGAAAAATACTAGAGATCTTTCTAGGTAGAACTATGAAATCATGACATCATACAGAGCTATATTTAAAATTATTAAGCTAGATTCCCTATATATTAGACATCCATCTACCTCAAATTCATACCACTGAATGTCAAAATAATAAAAAACAACCATCTATCTCTTGTTTTAACAAGGAGTTCTATTGTATTACTAGAACTGTACTTTTACTGAAATTATTGTATTACTGGAACCATAGACTATACATAGGTAATTTTGAAGTTTTACTGAAGGTAGCTCTAATTTGAACATGTCCTCTGGCAACAGTCAATCTGAAATAAATCCCCAAAACAACACAGACCTTATAGGCACTTCTTTTAAACATCTCTGAGATTGTGCAAGTCAGCCAGAGCCACAAGGAAATTTCTATTAAAACTGCAACATATTCTAGTAAGCGATAAAGAATTTCATTTGAAATTGTTCTGACTCACACACGACCACAAAAATGCTCCAAACAAATCACTTCCAAATCTACTCTTAGTTTCCTGTATGTTTATTTTACATTAAGTGTTCAAGGAACGTTAAATGATAGCTCTGTCATATCATATCCATGCTTAGCTCATACATAAACATTCTGCTGTCTCATCCAGAATGGACTTCCTTGTGATATGTTTACACAGAAAGCCCTCAGCACAATTAGTCAGTGTTACCTGCAATAAATAAAGCAGCAGAAACCAAACAACTTCACCAACATATGCGCGAACAAAGTGTCCTACGAGCACATCACTGCTCTCCACATGGTAACAGCCAGGTTTAATGATGGATTCCATGGCTGTAACTGAAGTCTGGGTAAACAGCACCCTCACCCCAGTGAGAAAGCTAATCATGGAATACTTTTTGTCTTTTTGCAATGTGATAATTTAAAACACTATGCACTGACATTAAGACAGGAAATATAAAACTGTCACAATAAAAAAAAAAAAAAAACACACACAAAAAGAAAAAGAAACAAAAAAACCTGCTGCAGTTCTAACACAGGTTGATTTATCCATTCCCAACTTTTAGCAATTGTCCAAAGACTACAATACTTATCACTAATTGTTATCTCTGCTAATTACCTAAAATACGTTAAACCAGGTTGTTTTGCTGGGTTACAGATTAATGTCATCTCTGAGGGATTCATATCCTCTTTGTCAGAAGGAAAGCAAGTAGTTGTAGCTCTTCTGGCACTAAGTAATTACCCAAAACTGCAGCTGGCTGAACAACAGGCTGATTGAAAGAAACAAGAACACTCCATCAACCAAATCTGTTTTTTGTTATTAAAAATATTAAATCTCTGGGAAGAAAAAAATGGAGAGCTCATCTCTTCATAGTGATTAACTGGGACAACTAGCTTCTACATTAAGTAATCAAAAAATGAATGGACTGACTAATCTGAAATGAACATTTGGTGTCCTTCTTCACAGGAATGTATAATTGCCCAAGATTCCCTGTGATCCCCAGTCACCTTCAGCCTTTCAAGCACCTTTATCTTACCAGACTAATCTTCACAACTGAGCTGTCACAACTTAGGGACGAATAGCACCTTTTAGGTTCTTTTTCATGACTGACTGCAATAATTCAAATTCATGAACTTAAGCACATACAGAGCCTTAGCAGACTAAGGCCTATGTATCAAACTCTTTGACCAATCCCACAAATGAAAATATTTAAGTAAATCAATGTACTTTTTCCAAAATGCATTCTACAATGAAGAAATACCTGTCAAAGATTTTGGAAAGTCAATAAAACTCACAACAGTTTGACAGGACTACTGGCCTGAGAATGCAGCTGATTTCAGTGTGTAAGTTCAGGTGAATTGGGAAGATGATGTCTCAAAGGCACAGACTCAGTATCTGTGTACATTGTGTGGTGCCATTCATGCTATACTACTTCTAGCTTCAGTAACTTATTTGAGGCCAAATATCCTTGTTATAAAGAGAAATGTGTTGGAAATACCAGTACTGTTTCTTTCAGTACAAGACAGCAGCAATGTGAGTAATATCAAGATGATTCCAGTTTGACATCTCAGGAAGCAATCTTTTTCCCTAGAAAAATCTACAGTTACTGTAATTTCTTTAATTCAACTATTAATTCTTAAGGGTCCATCAACAAGCTACCAGTATTTCTTGCAAAGCTGTAACGCTTATGAAGTAGAAGACAGATATGCAATTTCTCTAATCTTGTGAGAGAGCAGCTCAGGTCCTCCCTATTCTATCCCATAAAACTGAAAAATGACATCTTTCTTTTAATCTATCTTTACAATGATAAACATTCACAGGGCAATTTGTTGCAAATAGGATGCCTGCATTTTGTTTGAAAACCAAATTGGCTCTGAGGCATTTCCTCTTGGCACTAGTAGGGTTTATGAGATTTAAATAATATAAAGCGGTCTTGTGCAACATATTGAAGTCAAATCTGAGCACTGTCTCAGCACTGATATTAAGAAGGCTAAAGAAAAAAAACATGGTATATTTAGAGTTAGTTGGAGAGACTGAATTACATAAATTCATACACTTGTTGAATGTGTCAACAACAAGCAACAGGTCCCAGCAGCATGTACAATCTACCTTTAGACAACCTGAGTTAACAGAAGCGGATACTGAGAAAACCTAGTTTACCTGAAGAGACAGTGACTGGCTTGATATTTTAGAAAAACTCATGGATGCTTTTCCTTATGGATTATACCTGAATAAACTTCTTCATCAAAGCAATTTTTACTGCAGATATAAATATACATCTTACAAAGCAATTTTCACTTCTATCATGACCACTGTTATGTTTTCCAAGTAAACTGTATTTTACGTACTGGAATATATATTTGCATTATCTTTCATGCTAACAAAATNCATTTTATGTACTGGAATATATATCATTTGCATTATCTTTCATGCTAACAAAATTTTATTTTGATATAAACTTCTGTAAAGTCTGTCCCACGTTGCTAAGTTTATGAAAATAATCAGCAATAAATGGCTAAGGCTTGAGAAGTATACTGAGATAAAAGCCTGCCCTAAGGTTTCCTGGTCTTAAAATGCTGATGGAGATTGGGCCAACTGGACAAACAGGTCTCCTGAGGCTGCAGGCAGCTCCTGGGGAGGGGACATCCTACCCTGGCAGAGATGCCTGCAGGGCACATGCAGCCCAAAGACAAGGAACACTCATTTTTGGGAAGCTGAGTAAAAAGCGCTAGTATCTCTTCAAATGAGGAGATGAAATCCTAAAGATGCTACAAAGTTTTCTTGTAATTTTGAATTCTACAAGGTCAGAGATTGTAAACCTATACTTTTCTAGTGGAATCTGCTTTACACAAACCTGTTGGCCAGTTCTGAGACTGGACCCAGCTGGTAACTAGACTTCCCATAGAAATTTAGAAAGTACAATTGTCTCACTGAATCCTCATAACTCAACAGGAGGAACCACAGCCTGATTATACAAACCACTGTAATAGATCACAGAGTTCTTACTTAGACACTGCATTGAAAATGTTTAGATATTGTATTAGCAATAGATATAAACACAATCATCCACATGATCACTGTGTCTCAGTTGTCACAGACTGCTGAGCACCTTCTCTCAGCTGTTCTGTCACATTAAAACTGGTGCAGAGAGCAGGGTAATCCCTTCAAGCATATCAAGCTCAGCAGTTTGGCCATTCCCTTTGGAAAGAAATACATGTATTCAAGCAAACTAGAAATGGATGTCTCAGAGAACTTTTACAAGCCAACAACTGCAAACCCACGCAGAGGGGAGGGATTGGGCCCAACAAGATGGTATTGGAAAGGTAAAATAGCATTGTAAAGGAATGCAAGGATCAGTAAAAGATGGAAAAGGAAAGGATGTAATATGTAAAGTGCTTGCAGCATGTCTGACTGCTGCCCAAAGTAAGTGCCAGAGACTTCACAAAGAACAAGGCCAAGATAGAAATCAAGCAAAATATGACTGTAGCAGTCAATAGTCAAGAACAGAGTAAGAAGTTAGAAAAAAAACCCAGAAGCTACAACAGCACAATCAGAACCTTTAAAATTCATAGACTCATCTGAAGATTGGGATGGAGACATTTGGAATGACCCTGAGGAAATGGAAACAATCAGAAGAGGAGGAACAGAAACTAGTCAGACCTATAATCAAAACAAAGACAACAAAAATTATGGGTGATGGAGTAAATCAAACACATTGGAAATCCATCTCATATACACCTGGGAAGTAACAAGAAAAACAGCAGAAATTAGGGGAACACTGAGGCAGAATACTCCTGCTGAGTAAGCCTAAGAGGGGGATAGAATCCTGCTGTCCCCAGAGGACTAGTCTGGTCCAAGAGTATTTCTAACTGGACTAGAGGGTAAAAAAATCAATAATGCGTTTAGAGCTGCATACCAGGAAGGAGGAACAGACCCATGAGATTGAGGGAAGCCTAATACTATCGTGGCAAAAGGCCCAAATGAAATTACAGAAACTGTTAGTAAAGCAGCATCCCTGCAACTAATGGACCAATGTGGCCCAGAGAACTTTCCACAGCCCTGATGGGAAAACCTAGGATATCTCAGGCCATTCACAAGAAGGCCCCATCTGTCCTCAGTTAAAGAAGAAGCAAATAGAGCAAACTCTTGATTATAATCTTGCTCAGGCTGCCTCTAGCTGTCACCTGGGGAGAATCAGGACACATGTCCGAGGGAAGGGGGGAGCAAGTGTTTTAATCTAGAAATGCTAAAGCTGTCCAGGCCATAAGACTGGCAACACCAGCCCTTCCCCCAGCTGGATCCAGGCCACCTACTACACTACCTGTGTTCAATGAAGAACAAAATCATCTGTGGAGAGAAGGATGAGCTCTAGGTATTCCTGACACTTAATGCACAACGAAGTAAGAACCTGTGGTGCCTGGTACAAAAGGCCCCACCTGGGGTGCAACTGCCCAGCCCTCAGGGTCGCCATTCACCACTGCAAAAGGAACTGACAGTGACTGGAACAGGCTCCCCATGCAATGTAAGTTACAAAGATAACAGAACTCAGCACAGAGAAAAAACAGCCATGTTATCTACTTACCTCTAAGGCCCCAAAGACAGAGCCCTCCTCATTGACCCAGGAGCTAAGACAGCTCTCACATCAGACAAATGAGGCCTGACCCATAACTGGAGAAATGTAACAACAGTGGACAAAGGGAATAATCCTATTTAAATATCACGCTGTCCAAACTATGAGCCAGTTACCAGTGAAAAGCAGCTCCTAACAGTGGACTTTCCAAACACAGGCTGGGCACCCACGATATTAACACACCAACGAGGACGCAGGGCCTGGGAGGCCCTGGATTCTACAGGATCAGTGCAGCACATTAGCTCTAGGTGAGTTCATCCCACCCACTGCCCTGCCAGCGTCGCTCAAACTTCCCAGGAGCACCGTAAGGCAGCAGGTCATTGCTGTAGGGACAGCCACTCTGCCCTGCCAACACACTGTTTATACCAGCCTGTTACTCTGACTGCTTAAAAAACATCTCTTCTGTTCACCTAAGATATCACTTGAAGCTTTAGGATCCCCTTAGCTCCTAGGCCGCCAGCCCTGGGAATTTAAGACATGCCAGCCTGCATAGAGTCAAATGAGTATTTCTTAAAGGGAACTGCAGACATGGCTATCTTAATTCATTTGAAGCTGTTTATCCTGGGAATTTTATCTTCTCCACTGTTTTCTTTCCAGCTAGTTTCTCCCTTAATACTTACTGGTTATCAGGCATGTCAATATCAAACAGGAACACAAGTCACATCTGCTACTTGCTATAAAAGAGCAATCCACACTCTCATATATTCACATGTAGTATTAGCAGTATTTTGAAACAAAGCTTCACATGTTATTAATTATTCAAATTAAGCATTATTCTCAATTATTTTAATACAGATTTCACCACAGAGATTTTAAAGTATATTTTACATGAAATAAAGCTTAAAAATCTTGCTTACTCCAATTAGGAGTCTCAGATGTAAGATAAAATTTAAAAGTGAATTACACTACATAAATATTTTATTTAAGGCAGACTGGTGGAATTCTGGAATAAAAAATACCATCACATTCCACTCTTGCTCAGAGTTCATACAATTTGGTTGCAAAGACTTCACTGGACTGCAATAACCACAAGATATTTGACTGATTCCACTGATCCTCTATATTCCTGTATTTTTAGATTTTTATTATAACTTTGAGAAAATTACACTATAGTACCCACTCTGCCCTTCCTTCAATTGCCTAATCTTAAGCCTTTAGCACAATCTGAGATACCAAAGGACATCTCATCTGTCCTGAAGCTGCCAGTGCAGCAGCACACAAATCTACAGATTTCCATGTCTTACTTGCAATCCTTTCACGGATGTCTTAGACCTGAATGAAATTTAGCTTCAGGTTAAGATACCTAAATATTGGTGTCTACTGAAAATAAAAGGATTTGATTCAGTTACTAAAATATAGTGATTTACTACTACCCAAGATGTTGGACAGCCTATCTAGTCACCAGCTACCACTCTGGAAGGAGACCAGTCTCCAACAGGCCCTGTGTCATATCTGTACCTGTCAGATTTGATGATGCCTCTTACACCATGGGACATCGAAAATGGCACTGGATCATATTCAGATAATTGAACCAATCCCCCCTTAGACATCTTATCAACAAAGATAATGAAGCCAGGAAAACAGCCCAGCCCCACTGAAGTGGACATTCAGATAAATTTCTCCCCATTGCACAGATGACATTAACTATACCTCCATCAACCCTAATGAAAGCACAGAGCTTGTTGTGCATGTAAACATAGGTGCCTTAGTAAAGAACTAACTGCCCTACACAGAGCAGGAAGTGTCATCCCAAACAAGTCACTGTGCAAGGCAGAATGTCAGTGTGTCAATCTGTCATCCTTACTTTGCAGACTGTCCCAGCATCTGAAAGTGTTATATTGGGAATGTATAGACACACCTTGTGACATACAAAATTCAATGATTTGCCAGTTCAAATCTGACAGAACAATGATAAAGGAGTACAGCTACCCCAGCTAGAGACAGGCAGAGCCTGGACAGCCCATACTGTGTAGGCGGACACTGCCTGGCAACTAATTCAGCAAGAAATGGACATTTTAAATGTACTATAATGGAGGAGTTTATGGCAATTGCTTCTAGAGGCATGGTTCACTGTTCTATGAAAACACTGGTCTGTTAGTTACCTCTGAGTTGTCAATTATTAAAAACATTTTATCAATTAGAGTTTCTTCCCAATTTGTTTTAATAATTTACTGATTCATAAAATACCACTTTTTTGGTGGTATATATCTATTTGAGAACGAAGATGTCTTTCTGGTGTTAGGTTTTAGGCCTGATTTCTAGTCAAGAGTTTCAAAATTATCTCATCTAAAAAGTCCTCATAATCAAGCTGAAGCTTTTGATTAGTAACATTTACTTTGGGATATTAACATTCATAGACAAATTCCAACTCAGTTTCCTAACATTTCAATTAATCTTCAAATATATTCCAGGGCGGCTCTTCTAAGCACTCTTCTGTAAAGCAGCAGTGTATCCCTGAGAGCCTGATGATTTCAGTTCATTTTTCACTCTCAAAAAACATTAGAGAACAATATCTTCTTTGCATATAAGAGAACTCTGGATGGTACCTCAGCTCCAATCCTTAGACGGGAACCATTAAATTCAGAAATTCCTTATCTCCTTCTGGGACTAGAAACTCTAGCTATATTCAGCATTAAGATGAACTCTTCCCTGTTAAGTCTATTTCCTTCCAGTGCTCAGAATTATGTTGCATATGCCAAGAGAAAGCAGTTTTAATGAAGTCCTCACAGTCTTTGTAACAGAAGAGGAAAAAACATACATTTTCCTGTTCAGCCTACTGTGAAAAGAAACTAACTTTGCACTACAAAGAAACACCACACCATTTTCTTCTAACAAAAAACATTCCTCCAGCAGCAGTGTTCTCCAGGCCAACTTAAAGCCTCAGAATAGCTGCATTACCATTCCTTGGTCTCCTACATACTCAAAATTCATGAAATTTTAATAGGATTGTGGTAGCACAGAACTTGAGTTATCTTCCTGCACCGCTTTTACTGTTCTAGAAAGAGAGAAGCCAACTATTCCAGACACAAGCAACAGATACAGAGGACAATCAGACTTCATGTGGATTGGGAAATATCCCAGCCAGCCAGCCAACTGTCACACAGAACATTTAGACAGGTGGGAAATATCTCTTCACGTATTTTTAAAACATCAACCATGATGCAATGTACTGTATTTTTTTTTTGTCCATTACCTTGACTAAAAATTTATTATCACAGGTCTGTTTTAATATACTCAAAGACAGATTGGCCAATCTATGCAAGACTTATAAAATATGGCTGCCCTTAATTTTAATCAATACTTAATTTTAGCAACGCACTGCAAGTGAAATATAATTTTCTCCCCATCCCTTCTCCAAGAAACTGGCAAGTTCATAGTGGCTACTGGAAAGAAACCCAAATATATTTACTGTTCAAAATAAAATGTTTTTAAAATATCTTTTCTCATAATAATATAAAGTTACTTGTTAACCACACAATCAACACTCCTTGGTAAAATTTATTTCAATTTAACTTTTTTTTATCTTCTCAGAGAAACAGATTGTCCAGAGCTTTTACAGCAGCCTGTTCAAATTATCTGACCATTTTTAGGACTTGATGGACTATGTTTCAGGTACTAGTATAAAGAAGATTTTATTCAAAGCTTCAGTTCTCAGTATACTCAGGGTACCCCAGCAATTCACTTCAAATCAGAAAATCTCCTTGGAGTATGACTTTGTATCCAAAGTGACTACAGCAGTTGGTGACTACACAGAGAAGGATGTGCAGCCACTACGTCCATCTGTAGCCAGGACAAAACCACCCAAGCAGCTGCTGAGCTCTCACGGCACTTTTCTGGACTCTTCCCGACATACAGCACAACTACCTGAGAAGTACCTACCCCCCACTAAACATCCTGGGACTGGTTTGGATACAGTTGCCAGTATTCTAGGCAGTTCAGACAGATATAAATTAAGCACTCATGCCATGTTTAGTCTTCCAGATGCTGTACAAATCTGGACATAAATAATATTACTAAGCCATAGACAGTATACAGCACTATACAATTACATCTGCAGAAACAAAACCACAGAGAGGGTGTATTTTTCCATTTTTGTTGTTTAAAACTATTTTAAAGCCATACGTAACAAACTTTATCATGTAAACAAAAGTAGGGTTTTTTTTCAGAAATCTATGTTTTCAGGATGACTTTGAAGTGTCACTTTAAGTACTATAAGATACCAAACACTGCATTTCATTTGACTCCTTATAAATCAAACGAAAAATGGATAGAAGGTATGTTCAGAACTGAACAGCAACCTACTTTCAACATGTAAGTGACTTTAGCTCACTGTAGTCATAAATAATATGTATTGACAACTCTGTGGCCATCAGCAGCATTATGTTTTAGAAAGATTAGCAGAAGTTTCTGAAAAGCAAAGTTTTCCTATCACCATTACCCATTACTCATTAAAAACATCCAGAACAAGGCACAGATGCATCCTGCCTAAGGAAATTATGACCTAAAATATTGCAAAAGTAAAACCACATTTCAGTGTGCGCATGTAAAGGAAGAAGGGAGAAAATTAGGAAACTAGGAGAGAGATCGTACGTGCTTTGCTTTTTAAACCACTCTTTTGAATTGCAGAAGTTCTGAATCATTTATTAAATAACGCAGATTAACAGAGGTTTTAAGGGGGGGAGCAGCAAACATGACAGCTTAGGGAAATGGGGTGGAAAGAATCACCTGAAATGAACTTAAGAGCAAAACAGAAAAATGTCATGACAGTAGTATGAAAGTTGTTTTGTTGGGAATGGAGAGGGAAACCGTGTGATGAGTATGAGGAACATAGTCTCATGATGTGGAGCTGTACAAACCTAACAGCAGAAGAAAACGAATGAAAAGGGATCAGACATTATCAACATCTTAATATACTCCAACTAACTAAATATAATAGGGTCAACAAACTTCCTCTGGCCCCAAGACTAGCTGTCACACACAACTCACATCTGTTTGCCTAAATTAACTACAGCAAATGTCAAGTTTTTGCTCAACGCTGAACCATGCCCAGGCCCTCTCTGGAAGTATTCCAGTTGGACTGCCCCAAAATCATATCAGAAAATATCCCACAAACTTAAGAATGTGAGCAAATGTGCTAGTCCAAATGTGCTTTAGTACCATCCCATTTCATTTAACACTGTGGAAACAGCTTTTCACAGAATCACACAGAATCACTAGGTTGGAAGAGACCTCCAAGATCATCAAGTCCAACCCAACCCTAACACCCCAAATAAACTATGGCACCGAGTGCCACACCCAGTCTCTTAAACACACCCAGAGATGGTGAATCCACCACCTCCCCAGGCAGACCATTCCAATACTTAACCACTCTTTCTGTAAAAAACTTTTTCCTAATATCCAGCCTATATTTCCCTTGTCACAGCTTCAGACTGTGTCCTGTCATTCTGTCATTGCTGCCTGGAGAAAGAGACCAACCCCACCTGACTGCAGCCACCTTTCAGGGAGTTGTAGAGAGTGATAAGGTCACCTCTGAGTCTCCTTTTCTCCAGGCTAAACACCCCCAGCTCCCTCAGTCATTCCTCACAGGGCTTGTGCTCCAAGCCCCTCACCAGCCTCGTTGCCTCCTCTGGACGCGCTCAAGCGTCTCAATGTCCTTCCTAAACTGAGGGGCCCAGAACTGGACACAGCACTCAAGGTGAGGCCTCACCAGTGCCAAGTACAGGGGAATGACCGACCTCCCTGCTCCTGCTGGCCACACTGTTCCTGATACAGGCCAGGATGCCATTGGCCTTCTTGGCCACCAGAGCACACTGCTGGCTCATGTTCAGTCAGCTGCCAACCAGCACCATCCGTGTATTAAAGGAAGAAAGGGCAGAGGATTACAGAAGATATACTCTTTGATTCCCTCACTACTTTTCCATACCCTACACAGGCTCCCTAGCAGAGGGCCATTCCAGCTCTTTCATATGATGAGGTTTCAGATCCTTCCATCCAAGCCTCATGCCTCTGCCAGTAAAACAGGCAAACCTGATCCAGTGCACAGTGGTGGCCATGAAGTGTTATGTCTTCAGTCTGTTCCACAAAATCACAACAGTACACTCAAAGTATGTGAATTCGGTCTGGCATTAGACCTTGTGTTAATATTTATGTACAAGTACAGGGAAATAATCCCCTCTTATGTTCCTCTGCAATATCGATGTGAGAATTCTGAATTACAAAATGATTAGGGTCACTTCACAACCCACAATGAGAATGCAAATATGGATATACAGAGTAAGCTTTGAGATTTGTTCCAGCATCTGACTGTTCCCAGTGAAATGACCAACTGAACCCCATGCTTCTCAGAAATTACGATACACTGAAAGAACAGCAGTTTGGAAGACACTACTCAACCTTCTAAATAGATGCAGTCTGAACTTCCATTGATCAACTTTCTCAGTCATTTCCAGTGGAGAGAAGGAACAGTATCATTTTTTCCAATCTGAAAGCATTTTTTCTACCAATCTTATAATTTATATAAAAACATATAAAGCGCTCTGCAATGGAGAGAGGTTGATCTATTTGTTGCTAGGTATGCAGTACTTACAGAAAATGAAAGTCAAATCTTTTTTTTTATTAAATGCCCTGTAGAGTTAATTACTTCCACAGTGTGACTATAATACATAATTATTTTATTTTATGGGTTTTTAATGCACTCCTTAATTTTACAACTGTTTTACTATTTTTTGGAAAGGGTAAAAAGATACAACCAATTAATTTTTCATAATACCTCAGTAAAGCCTGTCTTCAACCACTGGAATAACCTCCCAGGGACATGGTAAATCCCCATCACTGGATGTTTTCATTACATGATTGGTCGCAGTGCTAGATTATCTCATACAGGCTCCCTTTCCCACAACAAGTTAAACCAGATAATCTTTCAAGGTGTCTTCCAACTTCGGCTGCTTTAAAACTCTCTAACCCCCCTTTAAAACAAACTAAAGTTGCTTTTTCATAAATCATCGCAAGTCAGTCATGATGTAGTTAACTGCATTTTGTCCCTTCCTGGTTCTTTAAAGTAAAAGGACTAAAATGCACCAATTGCTTCCCATAAATTTAACATATTTTCATTTCCCATCCTTGCCAAGTAAAATATTCTGACAACATGATAATTATTTTCTGTTAGCACTTGGTTACATAAACACAGTTCTTCCTGTAGCACTTCATCCTGCCCTAAATATCACATTAAAGGATAGGCTCCTGTCCAAAAAGCCTTACCCATTAAGCTAGTTACTCAAATCTAGGTGCATCTTACGGCGTTACATTTATAATCTGGAGCTTCGTAAGATCTGGACAGCTCTACCTAATCAGAAATTACACATATAAGGAAATTCTGCCCTCATGCAACTTCTTTTTCATCACAATCAACAGTGTTAACTCTGGTCATACTGCTATTTCAGAAGCAAACTACTTCTCCAGTTGTTTTCAGCATAATCAGGTTTTAAACCATACCTACGGTATGCTACTTCCTCTGTCACTATTAATTTTCTTTGCAGCCTACTATGAAAAATCTTATCAAAGGCTTTGTGAAAATCCTAGAACATTATGTCTGACAGGTAGCCTTTATGTACTTTACCTAGTTTTTTTTCAAAGAATTCTGACAGACTAAAAAAGAACACTCTTCCTTAGAGAAATTTTGATACTTCTCCCCCATCACACTACACAGACATGCTACTCAGTCATTAATTATAATCTTCACCCTACCCAAAATTCTCAAGAAAACTCCTAGACTGTAACTCACTATCTCCTGCCTTCTCCCATAAGGAGAGTATCACAGTACTGACACTACAGTCTGCTTTAACAATTACTGGTTGGAAATATAGTGTGCTCTACCAATTTTCCATTTTCATAAGTGATTTGATTCAGAGTATTTAAAATGTGCATAATGCTCTAAATATATATAACACTTAATAGATACATAGTAACAGGTCAAGTTCGCGCTGTGAAATTTGTAACCTACTAAATAAGGCTATTTAGAGAAACATTATGCAGATCTAATTCATTTCTGCTTTATTTCATATGGATAATTCTACAAAGAGAAGTAATATTTGATTCAGTCAGATGTTTTATGAAATAATAATTTTGATTCTTAGTTTAGAGAAAAACAAAGTGAAAGCGAAACAAGTCATATACAACGAGAAAGCTGTGTAGAACTAGATAGAGTGTGTGCATATATATATACACATATATAGTTATACCATCAATACAAGCTTCCATATAATCAAAGACTGATAATGACTTTCTGAAAGATTAGGGAATTAATTAAAACAAAAAGGAAAGCATATATACTAATAGCCAATCTTGAACTACTGTGTTGCAAATGAGGTCATCCACATCAAAATACATCCTCAAAGCTGTTTGTTCAATACAATATCATGGTAGTTTTCACATGTGCAATTCAAATATCAGGCTTAAAACTGGGATTGATTCCTTCTTAGAAAACGTGAAGCTCATGCTCAGACCTTATTTTCACAAGTGCTTGATGATCTAAGGGACACGTACTTAGAGGTAGCATTCCAGCATTTTTTGGTTGCTTGCTTGCTTGCTTTTTTGCCTCACTGGCATCTCTCTGGCCTACTGACATAAAAGAAAGTGGCTTGGAGCAGAGGCAAAATGCCTCTGCAGGTCCTGGCAGATTAGGAAACAGTGGCCTTCTCAGGAAGTCATTCTTGGAAATGCTAGCTGGGGGAAAATGAGCTGAAGCAGCACAGAAGGGAAACAAGCCAGCAGTTTTACCCCCAAGCAAACTAATATATGTGTGACTCCTGGGGAGGAACTGTTTAGGAGCAAAGAGCTACAATATCTGCATAGTTATGTCAAGATGCTACTGCTCTCTGGAAGCAGACTCTACATTTTTTGCTGGTGACTGACCACTGAACTCCACTAGCTCAGTTTATACCATCTGCTGTGCTACCTTTATACAGAACTGATTTGCTGTGGGGTTTTTGGGAGCTGTTTGGCTAACTATTGTTTCTCCATTTTTTATGTTTCTTTGTATCCTCACACTATTTCCAGAAAAAAAAAAAATTGGGGAAAATAAAAATAAAAAATACAATACTTGGCTTGTTGAAGAAACATTAAGTGTAGGAAAACCAGCAATAGTTGACCATGGGGAGAACACACATGGACAGACACTAACTGTGTTCAACCAGCATAGAATTGAATGTCTGTGTGAGTTAGTAAAGTTCTGGCAACAGAGTTAGGAATAAGAAGGGAAACCTTCTCTGGCATTGAAAAGCAGGTGCAAAAGATAGAAGTATCTTTTTTATCTATTAGGGTTATTTTCAAAAGACTGATTTTCATAAGTCATCACTACTCTCAAAATTTTAAAACAGATGTGTTTGTAGAATACAGTAGTTGCATTTGGGTAGAAAAATCATTTAAAATTAATACTCCATCCATGTTAGACCAATACTATAGTTTTTCTTCTCCTTTTTACTGGAATTTGGTGTTTTAAAATACATGAATGATGATACCTCAGAAGAATATAACTATCTAAACCAACTAATTCACAGGTATATTTTTGTCCTTACAAAGTAAATTTAGATTTACAAGCAATGTGTTTCAGAACTGGTGCTATTCACTGCTTTTTACCATAAACCAAGTCACACTTTTAGATTAAGCTGTAATTAAAGGAAACACTATTAAGTACATTTCTGACTAGCACAAAGGGACATTAAAGATAGTAACAAATAACATCAAGAAACCTAGAGCTAATCAGTTCCTCTTGCAGCCTTTGTTTAAAAAAAAAAAAAATGATTAATACAGCAACGTAGTCTTAAAACATGAAAGATCTTGGACTAGTTTTAGGTTAAATACTATTTAGATCAATCAGTTTTTCATTCTCAGACTGGTTGAACATAATAGAATTTAGACTAGTTTCACAGAGGTACGACATGGCGCAAGCAAACAATCCTGACTAAAACTGTACTTGCTTCACATAAGGCAGATCACTTGCTGCAGCATGGTCCAGGACCGTGTATCAGTTGGGATTCTGGTTAGGATAAACATCCTTGTATTTCTTCAGGAGGGCCTCTGCAATCAAGGCCAAAGAGATTCCAACTGCTTTGTGGCAGCTAGCAACAAAGCAAGAGGAAAGACAAGAAGAGGAAGGCAGAGACAGTGGCAGAAGTCTCTGGCAAAGAAAAAGGATGAGGAGACATCACTGTAAGTGATTTGGGAAACTGGCTGAGATAATGCTAATACTGCTAGTTAAGTATATTTTAAAAATCAGTATTTTTGAAAATTTCAGAAGACTGAAAAGGCTAAAATACTACCAAGATTCAACAGAAGGAAAGGAAATAATAAATTAAAACAAAATTATAAATTATTAGTAGCAATTAATAAAGTAGCTCTAAACATTAGAAAGATACCAAATAATTGCTAATTCTGACTTAATACAAATCATGGCACATCTCCTTTTGCAACAAAAAAATTTCTAAAGACCCCCTGAAAATACTTCAGCTTTCTAAACCAAGTATCATCTAGCTGAACAATGTTCATTTCTACTGAACATAAAAATCCTTCTTGCAGCAGTACTCTAGAAGGGTTATGGTATGTCATGATTTCAGTGGGATGTCTGGGAAGATGTTAGTAAAATACATTCCTTCTATTAAAACTGCAGATAATTTTTTCAATTGGTAAAACCCTAGGAGCAGTTTAACAAAATTGAGCTTAGAACGATGCATCAAAAATGAGACAAATGCCGTATGAAGAGCTAGGAATTAATTTTGTTTAACTGTGTAAGAGTTCTGTCAATAATATACCCATATTTTAGGATGAAACTGCATGCAAATCCAGAATTTTTAGGCAGCCCATCCAGCTTCAGTACCACACGTAAATTTGAAAGAAGACTGTACAATAAGAAAATAAAATTTAAAGACTCATACTCTCAAATTCTATCTTTTTTTCTTAAGTCCTTATAATTTAATCTCAGAATTGTAATCTTCTACTGTTTTGGTGGACTTAGAGATTATTTAATAGGAATTTTTCACGCTGAACATCAAACAGAGCTTTACTAGTACAGTTTTTAAAACACAAAACTGACATTTGACTTACTCAAAATGCAATTTATCTTTTAGACTACCAAGAATCTACCAGCTTAATAAAAGCTCATGTTAAGGAGCCCATATTTATTAGTGTCATTGAGATAAATGCATTTGACTTTCTTTGCTGGCTGTAAGAACTTTCAGTAGCAATTTTATTATCTGACCTAAATGTATAAGTGATAAGGAAAACATAACTTGTCAAGTAGCAGTTCAAACACTTCCTGCAGCCCATCATGCCTTAAGAGACATAATATGTTTTTAAAATAAAACTCTAGAGATGAAATGCTGACCTGCTTCCTGCAAGGAAGAACTCCAGGGTAAAGAAGTCAAGATACTGTCAGGGAAAAAATAAAAAAGAAACTGAATATGAAGAGTCATATGCCAAACAGGAACAGGCACACAGCTGGGAAATATGATCATCGCTAGCGATTAATGCAACTCCAACCTGCATTATTTTTAATAAAAAAATATTTTTCAAGCTGCTGCACTAGGTTAACATTTAGCATTGCTGAACCTGGATACGGAGTTGCGGTGTCAAATGAACAGAATTGAACAGCACTGATCTCATTCTAAGCAGAAAATTATATGCTGGAGGACAGCAGAGATCCCACAAAGCAGGCATCTACAACATGTAGACAGCAAACTGGGACACTCACTTCTGCAGCACAGTTTATTATCTGAGCAGCAAAAACCAGCTGCAACTACTCAGTGTTTGGGTTCTTGGTAAAGCTTACAACCATTCCCTTACTGCATCAATCCACCTATATTAGTGTAAGAGTCCTAGATGGCATATGTAAGAGGCAGCAATGCTTTACTTGGTCTGAAGACTTGCAGTAGTCCACAAGTAAGGAACACCCTCTTTAGAGAGCACACAGTGGTGCACAGGTTTCTTGGAATTTAATGCCCAAGATGCTGTCCCAGAACAGCATTACAATTTCTGTCATCTCATTTCACTCACTTTGCTTTTATGATGCTTACAAAATCCCAAACTCACCTACCCAACATTTCTGCACACTCTTGTTAAAAAGAAACAACTTTACAGTACTGCAATAGCAGAACTTTATTAGTAGGTATCTCATTTTAAACTGCTTATTCTTTGAGCAAGTATGTAGTCTGTAAATCTTCCATACTCCCTTATTATTCCAAAAGGTTAATGTTCTGCTTGTGTTTTGCTTGCTGCTTATTCTTGGTTCCACAACAACAGTGAATCAATGGTACATTGTATGTAGCCTTGCTCCCAAGGTAAGAGAAAGCAGTATATACTCTACACTAACCATGGTAACCAGACAGCCTTTACCTGATATAAACACACTGATGAAAACTTCTTTCTACTTAAACAAAAAAGCAAGTCACGTGCAGGTTCCATTTCAAGGTAAGACCAGATATCGTATTAAAAAAGAGAATGACAAAAAATACAGTAATACAACCAAGAAAGCTACTGAAGAAATTACAATGCAGGAAATCAAGTGCTAACAAAATAATACATTTCAAAGGAGGTTTCTAGCTCTGAATCCAGACTACTGGACTGAAATGGATGAGCTGTGTTGGGTTGACCACCAATGCTGCTCTATCACTGCCCTCCTCAGCTGGACAGGGGAGAGAAAATGCAGCAAACGGCTCCTAGGTTGAGATAAGGGAAAGGAGGGATCCCCTCACTATTTATTGACATCAGAAAAAGAGACTTTACTTGGGGAAATTAACTGAATTTATCACCAATTAAATCAGAGAAGGATAATGAGAAATAAAACCAAACCTCTAAAATCCTCTTCCCCCTCCAACCCCTCCCTTCCTCCCAGTCTTAATTTTTGTTGAGGGATCCATTCAGTGCCAGGATTTCAGTGAGCAGCTGCAGTGGGAGCTGCAGGTTGAGCTCTGGGAGCCCAAGCCCAAAGCAAGAGGCTGGGAATCACTGACCCTCTGCACAACAAAGGACCTGGGGACCTGTGGCCCGGACACTCAAAGACACAGCAGGAGCCAAGGCTTCCAGACTTTGCCATGCTTAGACTGTGGGAGGATAAAAGCCCAGAGGGTCCTTTATTCAGGGTTCCTCCTCAGAGGCAGCAACTTGAGCTATATTTTTTAAAATTTTGTCACTGGAACAGGATTAAATTATTTTAAGGATTGGTTCATCTGAGACTCTGCTGTGGGAAACCTGGGTTTGAGCCAGCTCAGAAGCCTGGTGTGGCTGTGTGAGTGTGGGGGTGTAGCTGCCAAGGCACCTCGGTCCCAGCTCTGGTGTGCAAGGGCGACTGACAGAGTGGATCCTGGAGGGACGAGCAGGGAAGGTTTTTTAAAACCTTATTCCTGATTCTTTCCTTTGTTGCCCCATCGGAGGTGCCAGGCATTGAGGTTGGTTCATCACACATTTATTCTGCCACTTCTTTCCCTTCACAGGAAGGACTCCTCACACACTTCCCCTGTTCCAGCATGGAATCCCTCCCATGAGAGACAGTCCTCCATAAACTTTCCTCAAGTGAGTTCTTCTCACAGGGTCCAGCTCTCATAAACTGCTCCAGCATGGGTCCCTCCCTTCTTGTAGTTTCCAATGCATTACACTACAATACACATGTAACCACTTTCTTGCTTCTGACCTTACTGAAACCCTGGTTTTGTCCTTAGACTTTGCTGCTGCAAAATCTTTTGCAGCCTTTTATGATTGCAAACAGCTATATGAGGATCCCTCCTTCCCTATTCCTCACCTGTTCTCACTTTTTCTCTTGTAATTTATTCCAGCTACACGCTGTATTGTTTTTACTTCCTTCATGCTTGTACTCTTACACTAGCTTCCTTTCCAGTTATTTCAAGCTTAATTCTCTAGCTTGTCTCCTATCTTTCTCACATTGTCTCCTCTATTATCCCAAGCCTTAGTAGCTGTTTAATGATAATTCAGGCAATGACCAATCAAGAGGTTTGAGGTTTTGTAGATTTTTTCTTTAAATAGTGTTCATTCACATAATTCAATTCACACGGACTTAATCTTCAGGGAATGCATTCAACTAAGCTCTGGTGCCTTTAGACACATGCTGGTTTCCCCTGCTCAAAGATTTCTGTTTCCTAAAAAGTAAACCAATAATATCCATCCCAGCATTCTCCCTTCTTTTCCTACTGTCCTTCCAAATCCATTATAAGTTTTCTTTACTGCAACCATGAAAATTAATAACTCGAATATATCAGCATGTGTTTAACCTGAAAAAACACAGGATGCTGGTTTTTAAAAGTGCATTTGATAAACCATGCAGGTGGTTACCATTACGTCATGCCTGGAAATATAAGCAAGACGAATGATGAAAAGAATGAATAAAATACTTGTTTTACAACTTAATGTGTTTGACATCTGTTAAAATCAGAATAACATGTGTGGGTACACAAAAACTAGAATAAAATCAAAAGGGGGCAGAAGCAGCTTGCTATTTAAGAAACAAAGAAATGCCTAGAAGATGACATTGTTGTTCTAAGAGGTACATTAAGAACAACTGGATTATTTTGCAAAACAAAGAACAGTGCAGTCTAAACACTGTTGTATGGGCAGGAAGGCCTTCCTATCCAGGGCAGGATGCACAGGTTATTGGCTGGTACACTTGCAGAGAAAATCAAGAACTTCTAAATACATGAACTGAGAGAAAGGACAGAGAAATCATAGGTTCAATACTTAACTGGAAAAGACCAAAGCTTACCAAAGCAAACAAACCTATCCGAGATGGCAGTGGAAAGCACACTCATGGATATCTCCACAGGGAAGAGACCAACTGAACTGAAACTTTGAATGAGCAGATAATATGAACAGTGACACTTGGGTAGGAGGCATCTCCAGGACAGAATCCAAGGCTCAATGATGGCATTTACGGGCAACTGTGTTTTGCAGTGATCAGTTTCCTGACAAACAAAAAATGGTAAAAACATTTATATGTACTACCACCATATATTGACATAGCAGCTCACACCTACCTCCTATAGCTTGTAATCTGAGTAAGACAATGGCTTCACATGACATAGGAAAATTCACAAAAGGGAAAGCAAAAGAATTATGAAAAGAACAATAAAAAGGAAGCAAATATTAATTAAGAACTTCCGGGTGCAAGATCCTCACTACAGGGTGCAAAAGACTGAGTCACTTATTATGCACATGTACATATAAAGTAAGCAGTAGATACTAGGACTTCCCCCCTCCCCTCCCTCTGTCAACTATGTAGCTTAAGCAACAGGCTTCCATACATCCAGTTCCTGGGAAAAAAGCACTACAAGGCTTGCTTTTGTACCCAAGAGGACCATTGAGTGAGAAACCATGGAACAGATGGCAACCGGAAAAGATGGTCAGTGGGCATGGGATATTCAACCACTTCAAATGAAGCAATACCAACAAGCAAATAAATTATGTCTTTCAGCCTCTAAAGAAAACTTCTCTTCTTTACTAGCAGTAATTATTCCTCAAACATGTCTTCCCAGATTTTCTCCAAAAGGGATGTGCTGCACCATCCCTCAATCTGATGTTCGTGCAATCTACCAACACCTCAGGGTTACTTCTAAAGTTCCACACAGAAATAATAGACTTCAACATGAGTTATACCTCAATTCAGGCACATGAGAACAATCTCAAAAGTTCACTTTGAAAATCTAATGACTGGTTGCTTGTAAAGTTGTAGTAAACAGCTGGAAGATATCCCTTTAGGAATGAACACAAATAGACATCAAAGACTTGACTTTTTTCCCCTGCAGTCGCCAGGTATTTTTCTTAAAGTGATAGCAGTAATGTTATGATAACTGAGATTAGCTGGGACCTGAAAATTCTTTTTTTAAAGGTCTCCAATAAATTGTTACTGTAAAATGGTACTATTTTTCTTTCAGAACAACTCTTACAGTAAGATCATTATCTCAGCAGTACTGAGACTTGCCTCTAGACCAAACATCCCTTCCCAGTCCATGCCCCTCAGGCTATAAGCATTTAAATCATGAGAGATGGGGAAGTTATAGAATTCAGAGGTCATAAGCTTATGGCCTTTATACTACTCAGCATTCAAATGAGGGACTAAATTCCTGAGGGCCTTTTGTCAGCCAGATGAAAAAGCACCCTCTAGACTACTATAGGCAATAGAGATGTCTCACAGGTTATGAGACAGTTTTACCTTAATTCACTCACTTATCCAATAGAAAGAAATGGATAGTAAGTTGCTGTCTGGACTGAAAGCTCCTAGGACAAACACAGGGCCACATTTAAATTTGTAATGAAATTATATCATTTAATATTGAATTAATGAACAAAGATGGTGTTAAAAAAGTATCCAAAACTTCATGTCTTGGCAAGCGATGAGCTCAAAAACACTTCAGTCTTTCAAAATCTAAAATCACTTTGATATCAATAGCAGCATCATGCACACAGTGAATCTGAAGGCAGAAGCAATACAATGCAGATACTCTCAGCAGACTCAGAGTTGAGAACTTGCTTTTACTAACCAGTATTGTGTTACTTAGCAGAACTTTTTAAGTTATAAACCATAATAGAAGAATTTTCCAACATAGGAATAGGATAACACTACTAATGCTATTTTTTTAAGCTTTGGGAAAGGTTTTGATGTTGTCCTCTGTCTCTACCTGTTGGAAGAAATCCCAGAAGCCACCCGTGCAATAGAATTAGGAGTTAAGAATGTATTTTTGGAGTGCATTGAAAAAATGTGTCATTTTCAATCAAGTAGCAAAAAGAAAAAACTTGCCCCAAATCCCTAATTTACTTCCTCTCATTCACACATCCATGAAACACAAAATACTGAACATTAAGTGAGGACTTCTGAAAGCTTTTAGTTAAGTTTTATTCAGTTAAAAATGGATAGACAAAAGTAGTATAATAAGCATTTGAAAATGCTGTTGGTTTATTTCAGAAAAAAATAAAATGAAATGCAACTCTTTCTGAAAAGCTTCTATTAAGATTTACATAGTTTTGATATTGTTGTATTTCATGTGTTCAGAGGGATTCTGTAGGTGTCTGCCATCCACATATATGCGTTAAATTATCCAGTAAATAAACACAACAATCTATGTTACAGTGATTCTCCCAGTTTTATACTAAACAGCAACTGAGATCTTCCATGTTAGTAATATTTACAATTCCTAGCAGCGTCTAATTATTTTCTATTTGTCTCCAAATCAGGACATCTTAAGTGTTTAGATGGATGCAGAATAACATCGAGTTCCTGCTTTGTGTCAAAACCAAGCTGCTCCATTTCCACTGCAAGCTGAAAACATCTTCCACTTCCACCACAAGAAGTACTTGGATTGCTTACAGTACAAACATTCCTTTAAAAAAGCATTATATCAAAATATTTCTAGCAAAAACTTAGTCCTCTCTTCCCCCTTGCATCTGACATATCATTCCAGATTATTCATACACTTTGGAGCAGCAAAAGACCTTTTGTGCTGAACAGATGGTTTGTGTGTTCTAACAAGCTGGTACTGCATTAACATCTTTTTGTCATGCACAACTCAACATAAACTACTGTATATCCAGGTTACCTCACAGTTTAGCCTTCAGAAAAAGAAGAGTAACAAAATAGGTAAGATGAACACCTGTTTTCCCACGTTCACTGCTGACCTCGGATCCCTTTGACACTGATGAGTAAAGCCCTTCTTTACAGACTTCTGTACAACCTGATCTGTTGGCATCCACACTAAACCATTTGCAGCAAGTAAAGAACAAACCAACCACTCCTGTAACAGCAGCAACAGCATCTGGACACCACCTAACAAACCAAATAGAATCAGGGCATTCTGCAATACTGTATTTACAAAGACAGAATGATCTTTTTAAATAGGAGTGTAGGATCAGGAAAAGGAGTCCATGCAATATAAGAACTGGGTATGGCAGTTTACCCACCAATGGCATTTATTTACCTGAATCTACAAGTATGAGGATGTAATTTCAAATTTCACAATGGGCTAAATCCTACTGCTTTGCATACAAGTATTGGTGAAATAATTGCAAATCTGTAGCTGTGCAAAAGTTAAAACTATTAGATAGCTACAACCCTATGGAGACACCAGGATAATAAAGCATCATTTACCAAAACTAACTCTCCGTTTTCTTGTTGAACACTGTCTGAAGACAGGAAAGAGAAAGGTCTCCTGGAATTTATTTCATCAGTCCTTAATTTGCTCTTCAAACAACAAAATAAGATACAGTAAGTCACTTAAATTTCATGCTGCTCCTTTCAGGAGAACTGGAGAATAATCAGTTTAAGTTAAACTGGGAAAGTCAAGAAACCAGCTCCACAGCTGCAGCAAATCAGTGTAGTCCTAAGTATTTAGGAAGAACAATGTCTCACTCTCTCCCCAGCTAGAGATCACACTGACCCCAGAGCAACCCCTGACAACACCAGAACGTTCTTTCCACAATCTCAAAAGAGACAAAATTCAACAAACAAGTTTGCTTAGAAATATTTAGAAAAATCAGCAATATGAGCCTACATTAGCAGAAACACAGAGGCAAAAGATTCACACTGTGAGAGGTAAGTTAACTCAATTTTTCAATACTGAAAAGCCATTTTAAAACACACACAGTCCCTGATTTCACAGCAAATTCTTTAACTTCAAGTATTTGAAAGAGAGCTTTGAAACTTAAATCCTAGGGAACATTAAACTAGGGGATTTGTTTTCTTTCTCCAGTGCTCAAACCTCTCATGAAAACTGTTTTCCCTTGATTTGCAGTGCTGCTCTTTGGAAGTTGACTGATTATGAGCCACTAGCATCTCTGATCCCTACTTTTGCTTTTGCTGAAGACACACCTGCCTTTACCAGTTAGCAAAGCTAAAATGCTTCTACTACAAAACAAACAGACGCTTTTTTCCAGATCCAAAGCAGAGCAAAAAGGAGGAATGCAGGTTTTGATAAATCTTTTACAGACTAGCACATAGTATTATTTTTTCTAGTAGTTACACTGATTGCCAGAATTCAAACTATTTTATGAATCAAAAGCTTTTGACTTTTTTTTACATCTGTCAGTGTAACCCTTATAACGAGACAGATGCTAGAATATCTGATGAGCACTTCAGCAGGTGCAGAGAAATTCTAAAACAGCGGTGACCTGCCCTGTGTCTTTCAGCCTTTGCATCATGCTAACCCAAGAACAATAAACAGGAATGCCCAGTGCAAGCAGAGCATTTGAAGATTTTAAGACGTCCTCGGTTATATCATATGCAGCCATATATGACCATCAAAACTTTGTACCATCTTAATCAAGTGTGGATGATCTTCAATATTGCCATATTAGCATTATTAGAAGTTTCACTTGATAACGTTTTCAGTATTCAAACTAAAAAAACTCCCTTTCAACAGCAATGGTGGCGAAATCAGGAACAGGCATACATTATTTCAGGAGGGGTTTTGGGGGGGGTGGGGGAGTTGGAGGTTTGTAATCTGCTGGAAGTCTTAAATAATTCTTCAAGTTTTTATTCGTTTCAGCCCTTTTTAGGATAAGGAAATAGCTGTACACATTTCCAGCAGGATTCTAATTAAAATATGACAGGATTTACAGAGGACTGTAATAACCAGGATTATTTTGGCCTGCAAATTTTAAAAAGAATAATTTTGTACTGAAAGTAATAAGAATACTATACATCTCTTATGAAGCTCTTTTCACGTTGAGATCTCAAAGATTAGAATGAAATTCAGCATCAGTCTACATCTTACAGATGGGAGTTTTAGAACATATTCACTGAAGGTATGTAGCATAAGCAAAAACTCCATGTACTGTGCACATCAGATCTCTACGAGTATTAAGGTTTTCCATTTTTCTGGTCAGACTGGATATTCTTATTTGTTTATACAGCCAAAGATTAAACTGCAGCATCAGTAAAGTTCTACACTTTACACACTTAATTTTAAAAACTGTCTGCTTCCTTACTTATTCTGATATAGTGCACTGATACCCATCCAAGGACTGAAAAATGCAAGGTGACGAAAGGATGAATGAATACCTTCACAGTGCTTAGCAGGATCCACCTGCAAAACCAATTTTTTTTTCTATTGTGTATGCTTTCTTAATACCTCAAATCCCTCATGAAAATACTCTTCCTATTATTTATTATCAAAATATTTTAAAGAAAATGGTATATTCTCAGATCAGCTGTGACAAGACTGAATTTTCCTCCACATTTAGCAGTTTGTTGGAAAGACTGAATTGAAGCAGTTAAAAACAGCTTATTTTTGAAATGGCACCCTAACCCTGAACAGAGGTGCCAGGTGACTGCAGTGACCCTGCCGATCCAGAAAACAACTATTTCATATAAGCAGCATGTGTAGCCTACAGTACAGCTACAAGGCACAGAAAGGTGTAACATATTCCCATTTTCATGAACCTTGGAGAGGAACTACCAGTAAATTCTCTGCAACTTTAGAATTTATGCCTTCTAAAGTAAGGCCCAAGACAGCTCATACTTTGAGCTTGAAACCTGTGTCCTTGTGTCATGGAGGAGGTGTTTCACTCTCATGGCACTGCTTGGGTGGGTTAGGCAGATGTTTAGCCTTTACTGGAAGACTCATGCACAGCTCATCATATCGTATTTTATAGACTACTATACAGCCCAGCACATCTTGTTGTCAGTATATATTGTCTGCATATTGCCTAAATGAGAAAAGTATACACCCAATGAAGAAGAATTTGATGTATCTGTTGGACCCGACCAGCCCTTTCCCAGAAGGTGCCAGGAAATAAAGCTCTATTTTGGCATGTGGAGCCCAATCATGCCACCTCCTGGTTACGAATGGCCACTCTTCTACACATTACACAGGTGTTCAGTGCTTAGGAAGTTAACAGTTGACTGGAATTTTCTACTCAGCCGTCCAGGTATTCTGCCTTCTCTTGGTACTAACTACAAATATAAACAATTTTCCAAATTCTTGAATTTTAAAATGCTTACTTAGAGGTATAGGGGAAGAGAGATGGATAGTTACAGCAGTTGCACTCTGACTGTATACACCAAGGAGACTAAATATGACATAAATTTACTAAAAGAATTCCCAGGACAAGTGAAAAATATTCTTCTCCTTCAAGGGAAACATTCACGTTGCCAAAAAACAGCACTTTGTTGATGAGGCTCTGGGCATACAGATAAACCTCAGCAAATACCTCTGACCTTCCCTTAAACAGTTGGTACTAAATTCTGCTATTTGCACTAAATTGCACCTTTAGCAGCTCCTCCGATTCAAACAGCCCTATTTAAAGAGCAAAGCACCTTTTATTTTAAACCAGGGTATCAGAATCTAACCTTCAATTACTGCACTCATATTGTTGCCTCTTTGCAAAACAATTTACTGTGTTTCAAAGTACATGTTTTCTAAGATCACAGATCAAATGGTCCTAAGCTGCTTCAGATGTCTGAAGGAATTTTATTATTTTTATTTTTTTAAATCACATCTATAATTTCTTTTTTACTCCTCTGAAGCAACTCTGCCTTTTATGGCTAAGAAGCTGGGGTCAATATAAACATAACATTTGCTTTTACATACTCATTCTAACATTTTGTAATATTTTGTTTTCCATAAATCTCCTTATCACTTGGGATTCATCTGCATTACATTCTGCAAGGCAAAAACAAGTCCTATTGGCTATACCAGTCCATAGATCATATTTGTATTACAAGGACTACCTGATAGCCCACTAATGGCAACAGAAAAATTCCCATTAACTTTAGTCAGCTTTGAACCAAGTTCATAATGCCTAGCACATCACTACTTTATAGAAATCGTGTCTTGTATTCATCTACAGTTTGCACTTTCTATTGAAAAGGCTCCAAATGATCAATACAAATCTAGCTTCTAATGAAACCAAGGTACCTAAAATACACGCTCTGAATATTAGCATGTTTCCTGAGTCAATCTACCGGGAATTTACAGTGCATTTCTTGAGACAGCAAAGCAAACAATGATTAATACCAACTATTTTGTGAATACAGATTTCTTCTCACCTGATGTAAACATCAAGAATAAAAGGAACAATAAGCAGAATAGTGACCGCTCACAGATTAATATTAATGTATGAATTTACGTTAACATTTTACATTAATCTTATTTGAGTCCAAAGGCTTGTTAAGACAAGTGAGCTCATAAATTTGCAAGCATGTTTTCACAAGTAGTTTTCAATGAAAAAATTTATAAAAATTAAAAAGTATCAGAGGCCTGGTTTTAGCAGGTCATAGGCTTCATCAACAGCCGTTCACATCTAGGGCTAAAGATATGATTGTCATATTCTGTATTTCCAAGACAAATAATTTTCAAATAACAATCTTATTATTATCCCAGGTTTTTAACAGGAACACACACTCATGAACTAAAGTTGCCTTCCTACATGAAAAGAAAATCAATCTCCAATAGTCCAAAGAAACCCCAAACCTACATATGACAGTGTATTAGTTGAAATCCTGATTATAAGACAAAATAAATTTGCATTATCTCAACAGTTTTCTACTAGCTAGAACTACTACTGCAGGCTTGTATGAAAGACCCTACTAATGCTCACCAAGTGTAAAGGCTAATCTTTTGAATAATCATGTCCCGTCCTACAAGAAGCCTGCATGGGGATGATAGCTGAGCTATGAGAGTCTAATTTACACAACTTGGAGGTTTAACGAACTCTGCTATGCCACATGGAATGATCTAGGGACTTAACTCAAGATTAAAGTTAAAGGCCTGATTCTCATTTCCTCCAGAATGCCAGCTGAAATTCTGAGGTCAATTGCACTGTCATTATAGAGAGAGAAATTAGCTACCTCATTACCCTAGTAATGCTGATATTTCCATGGGGAGAGATGCTCTTACTTTGGCCAGCTCTTTCCAATACGTCTTTTTCCTTTATGTTTATATTACAAAACACAGAGCTGGCTTTAAGAATACACTATGCAAGATATTCCAAAGCTGCACACATATAAATAAACATACACACACACACAGATATATAATTTCATTGATGCCAAAAAGTACATAGACAATTAGCCGACACTTTAGCCTATTAAATGGAATGCTGATATAAAACCAGTTTTGAACTACCAAATGGTTCCAGCTGGTTGTATCTTTCTACGTCATCCACACCTTCACAGCTAAAGTGACACTCTTATTTTTATATTCATAATCACAGACATCTTACACAAAGCAATAAATATTTACAAACATGCAAAAGTAACACATATAAGGAGCTGATGGATTCCATGGTAGGGAGCAGCACTAGAACCAAGAAGCTCTCAGTTCTCCCTGGAGCTCTAGAGTGTGCTGCAGTAAAAGCACAAGCTGGGTACAAAAGGTACTGCTCAAGAACATGCTCTTCACTTCTGACATTTTTTATCTAACCAAGCATTATTTGACCTCATACATTTATCAGGACAACTTGTGACTAAAAGCAGAACAATCTTACCTGAGAAAATAACTACTGGTAACCAGTATACAATAAAATAGTTAAAAACTATACATGAAATAGGGACACTCTTCCAGCTCTTATAACAGCCTAGTACTCAAAATAGTTCACTTCATGCAGGAAAGCCCTTTCCAATAGAAGGAGATTAGCCTATTCTTTAGAGTTCAACTACCTATTAGTATTAAAAGGTATTTAATTTTCATTACTGAATGGATTATATTCTCAGAGTAAGTATGTTCAATGCATTTTGCGAAAGTCTGAAAAAACTTAGGCTGAGGCAAATATCACCAGCCACTCACAAGTTCTTCTAGTAGATGACTTACCAATGACTTTTCCATTTCTAATAGTGCAACAGTCATGCAGGATCTACTTCTACATGAAACAGGTTATGACCCATGGGGAAATCAAGTATCTTCTGATTAAGGCACTCAATTAGCCATTCAGAGACTTAGGTTCATTGTCAGAATCCACAACAGATTCCCTCAATGATTTTTGAAGAAATCGGGTTGTCTCCACACCTTGTATTTAAATAGCACTATACCTTTTTCCTCACCTTTCTTTATGTTGTTTGGTAAGTATGCAAATACTCTGCCAAAGGAAATGTCCCTTTTCTGGGGATTTCACCAGACCCAGGTAAGGACTAAAGAAAGTGATTTATAGTCATCCCTTAATGGTGAGGGATAAATAGCTACTGATTCAAGCATGCATCTGACACAGGTCAACCTGAAGGACACAGACTTACTTATTGAAAACATAAGTAATTTGTTGGTTTTAATATTAGTTAAGTACACCAAAACCCACAAAAAAAAAAAAATATGCAATAGAATCAAACAAAAAAAATTATTGGGGAAAAATGGGCAGTCTTTATCTTTACAAGTAAATCCACTGTCACAAATCAGAAGCATTTTTCTGGAATACTTATTGCTTGTGTGCCCTTCTGCATTTTCTCACAGCAACACAACTGTTCCTAATCTCAGGTTTTAACAGCCAACATGAAACAACACAGCACTTTCAAGTCAGAGTGAATGCTTGAGGCTCTCAGCTCCAAAGCAAATCCACGCTTACACATTTTATACAAAATGTACTGGCAATCAAAAATGCTTAGGACACCATAAAAAGAACACCTGGCTGGCATGGTTATGGATGTAGTTGATTGCACATTAATTTCTAAAGAACAGAAATCCAGAGTCTGGAAACAATGTTTCATCATGGATATAACCTAGAAATTATTCACTACTACAGAGATCCTTGCACCAGGATCCCATTTTCTTCTGGCACCCAAAAAAGAAAATTCTGCCCATTCTATAAATTTCCTTTCTATTTATACCCAGCAGCAACCAGTGCATTAAGTTTAATTTTAAGTAGTAACATTCTTACCATGGTTAAGTGTTTTAACAGTCATCATATGTTAGACTCTAAAACAAATCTCTAGAAAGCTTGACAGATGGTGTTTTGAAGGATAATGCCAGGTACATGGTGTGAATCTGACATTAGCATTCTCTCAGACAACTCACCTTCATCTTTTAAAAAATTCAGTGAAATAATGCGTAGTCCTACTTTTGCTAAGAAGGAATGAGAAAACCGTTCATTTATTCAATCTTACAGTTGCTCAAAATGCAACTTCTGCATGAACTTGATGCCTGGAAAAACCAATTTTATTTTCCTTTTTTTTTTTCACTTTTCTTTGCCTACTTTCGGTTTTGTCCTTCCTGCATTTTCCTCCTTTCCCAGACACACACACACACTCTCTCAGTGGATACTTCCCCCCTCTGGGAAAAGATCGAACTGCAAGGTTCAAAAGATACATTCCTCTAACAAAAAAGGACTTTGTTTATGATATGATTATTAGAAAACAACTGTAAAAAGCAGCATGGCTGCCTCTTTAGCAGCAAGGCAGCTATGACGAAAGGGTACTAAAGGAGGTCTGTATTCAATTCAGTATGAATTTCAAAGCTATCACACAGAAGCACTCCAACAAAACCTAGACTCAGTATCTTCATTCGCAATCAATATAACATACATTAAGGAAAGACAATATAAAAACTGCTGACAGAGGAAAAACATTTACTGCTTAGCATGGTAAATCTGAATTAGTTATGATTTTTTTTTAGGTCATAAACAGAACTCGGGAAATTTTTTGCCACCTCTGAATATGAGTTTATTTTAATGTGTGACTCTCAAGGGCCTGACCATGTATTTCTTTGCTTTAGTCTCATTTAAGAGCTTGATAGGTTGTCTTGATTTATGCATCATTCTTTACTACTTTTCAGCATTAAGTTACAAGTTTAACAGGGTTTTTTAAAAACACTATTAAAAATCTAAGAAAAAAAACACGTATAAGAGGAACTTAATGGATTACACTTCGGCAAAAGTTGAAACTCTGTACCACGAGGTCTTCACTCAAGCACTATACTGAGCAGTTATTAAAAGAGAGACTAAATGATAAACTTTCTAAAGACTCTCTAGCTGAGGTCCAACTAAACCTCTACTCCAACTAAAGCAAGGAAAGCAGGGCAAATTACACTGAGTAACAAAATATTTTAACCAGTGTATTCTGATCCCCGCACAAAACCAAGAGGAAATCGTCATGTCCTGGATGAAACTGTCATGAAATTGATAAGCCATATCCAATCAATGTCTGACATCGTGCAGTCGACTAAAACAGCGCCGCATTAACGGCATAATAGTATTACCATATAAACCTTATTACTTCAGCGTGGAAAACAGGATATAACGAGTGTAATGAGACGCCAGCATCTGTCTTTGTGTAAGTGAGCCCGGGAACCGGGGGAGCGCTTCCCGCAGAGGCGAACCAGCCGCGGCAGAGCCGGCGCACGGCGAGCGAGCGCGGGCGGGCGGCGGGGAGCGGGGCACTCGCTGCTGCCGCCGGGGGCTGCTGTCGGACGGGTCCCTCGGCGCCC